>CANNZV010000554.1:0-36496 GCA_947561585.1 Caprella mutica | reverse complement strand
TATATAACTTGATTTTTTATAACTGTTACTAGAGTTATATAATATCTATAAAACTCTTTTTACATCATTTTAACGGTTTTGAATTTAATTTGATTTGTAAAGCGTTTATTAAATAAATTGATTCTTTATCCTATTTGTTGCAAATGCTTATGCCTTTCAGATTTGAGTCTACAATTTCGATTCACCATAAATTGCCTTTTGGAGATTTCCAAAAATATTTTGCTAAATTGAACCTCGAGTTACTCCAGTAAATAGTTAATCATTCAGCGAACAATTTGATTTGGATATTAAATTTAAATTAAATTCAAAATAAGACTAATATCCTAACGAGGGTGGCTTTTATTTGCGCTTAAGATAATTGGACAGCTAGTGAAAGATAGAACTGTTAATAATTATGAATTTATGATAAATGCCGTGTTTTTTGACAAGTCATAAAAAAACTCGAATTAGTTTTAAACCAACAAAGAAACGTTAAACTAACAAATGAACACTAAAAGTTTTAGGTTTCATATAATATTTACATGAATCTTAAGTTGTTAAAATTAGAACTCCTCTGATTGTCTGCAAAAAGAATATTATATAAAAAAAATCTGTTGCGAATATACCAATGGAGCAAACTCGTCTAGCCAGGTCAGAGGATAGAAGTTTACATCCGAATTCCTATTCTCGAGAGTCCTTTCCTCCTTTTACAAAATTGCAGAATAAAGGGTATAAATAAATAATAAATCTTTAAAGGTAATTCATGAATCGAAGGATCTTGCGATTTAATTTAATAAATTTAGTCAAGGGTTTAACGTCTGTTTCGGAATCCAAGGTTATATTACCACGTTAAAGGATAATAAATTACAATGGACTCTAAGAGGCAGTCAGAGAAAAAAGTAACTCCATATACAGTTACCAACCACCAGTCAATGACTTGCTCATGGATGCAGATAGGCTACCCTGTGAATTAGGTCACTTACTTAAGTCTTCTAAAATATCTGATCTTCTAGTTGAAGAGCATAAATGTCCTCTAAAACTGCAATTAGCGTTAAAAACTGACAAGGTAGAAATTAAAAAGAATTTTGTGAAAACCAGTATCTTTCGGCATGTTTCTTTTCTCTACTAGAATTGTTGTTGAATATCTTCATAACCTTGATCTTCAATGGCTTTTGAGCTTTGATAGTAAAGTTTTGAATGAATAAATAGTTCAAAAGAACTGGGAAGCTCATGCTTTATTTTTTGCCTACTAACCATTGCCCATTTGTTCATAAAGTATAGTTTTCTATGTCCCATGATTAAATTCTTGCATATAATATACACATGAAATGTTTGTTGCAGTTGCATTTCGATCCGCATGGGTCAATCTGTTGCATCTGTTCTGTGCGGATGTAGTTTCAAGCCCAAACTTGTATAAAGAGTGTCATGAATCATGATTGACCTATCTTAAATATGATAACAAAAGCAAGATTGAAAATTAAATACGATGAAATATCGTGGTTTATATCTTAGCACTCATTAATGAATATTTAAGTATAACAAACCGAACTATTCTAACTCTCAAAGCTGTAGAAAATATGACAATACAATTGCCGCAAAAAATCATGAAACCTGCAAAGATACTGACTGTAGTGGTTTATGGGAGAGTTTGACCACACAAGAAAACTAAGATAGCTAAACTAGATTTTTTTTTTATTCAGAAGTTTACCGGATCTCTTAGAAACTATCACGGAGAAATGACAACACAGACATTCAATTATAGTTTCTTTTATTCAATATATATATATATATATATATATATATGTATATACCCAACAATAACTTTAATACGTATGCACAAAAAGATATTTACATGATAGATAAATATTCTTTCTATCTCTCTCAAATCTAGTAAGTCTCACAAAAAAAATAGGTAAGTCTCACAAAAAAAATAGGTAAGTCTCACAAAAAATAGGTAAGTCTCACAAAAAAATAGGTAAGTCTCACAAAAAAAATAGGTAAGTCTCACAAAAAAATAGGTAAGTCTCACAAAAAATAGGTAAGTCTCACAAAAAATAGGTAAGTCTCACAAAAAATAGGTAAGTCTCACAAAAAATAGGTAAGTCTCACAAAAAATAGGTAAGTCTCACAAAAAAATAGGTAAGTCTCACAAAAAAATAGGTAAGTCTCACAAAAAAATAGGTAAGTCTCACAAAAAATAGGTAATTCTCACAAAAAATAGGTAAGTCTCACAAAAAATAGGTAAGTCTCACAAAAAAATAGGTAAGTCTCACAAAAAAATAGGTAAGTCTCACAAAAATAGGTAAGTCTCACAAAAATAGGTAAGTCTCACAAAAATAGGTAAGTCTCACAAAAATAGGTAAGTCTCACAAAAATAGGTAATTCTCACAAAATAGGTAAGTCTCACAAAATAGGCAAGTCTCACAAAATAGGTAAGTCTCACAAAAATAGGTAAGTCTCACAAAAAAATAGGCAAGTCTCACAAAAATAGGTAAGTCTCACAAAAATAGGTAAGTCTCACAAAAATAGGTAAGTCTCACAAAAATAGGTAAGTCTCACAAAAATAGGTAAGTCTCACAAAATAGGTAATTCTCACAAAATAGGTAAGTCGCAAAAATATAGGGTTATATTCCAAATACCGTTATGTTCTAAACGCTAGTGAAGTTTGTTCAGAACGCTAGTGAAGTTAGTTCAGAACGCTAGTGAAGTTAGTTCAGAACGCTAGTGAAGTTAGTTCAGAATGCTAGTGAAGTTAGTTCAGAACGCTAGTGAAGTTAGTTCAGAACGCTAGTGAAGTTAGTTCAGAACGCTAGTGAAGTTAGTTCCAGAACGCTAGTGAAGTCAGTTCAGAACGCTAGTGATGTTAGTTCAGAACGCTAGTGAAGTTAGTTCAGAACGCTAGTGAAGTTAGTTCAGAACGCTAGTGAAGTTAGTTCAGAACGCTAGTGAAGTTAGTTCCAGAACGCTAGTGAAGTCAGTTCCAGAACGCTAGTGAAGTTGGTTCCAGAACGCTAGTGAAGTTAGTTCCAGAACGCTAGTGAAGTTAGTTCCAGAACGCTAGTGAAGTTAGTTCAAGAACGCTAGTGATGTTAGTTCCAGAACGCTAGTGATGTTAGTTCAGAACGCTAGTGAAGTTAGTTCAGAATGCTAGTGATGTTAAATATCTTGAAAGCCTTAAATTACCAACTCCTACGTCTCAATCCGCATAGGGTTAATGTTAGTATGTTTTTGTGAATTTTAAAATAATCTGAAGCAGAAGGGACAATGAACACTTAGATACTACATTGAACAAAAACAATCAAGTAGTGTTTTGTTAAATTTAAGTATATAAAGATAATAATTTGCATGATTTAACGAAAAAAATGAGGCAATTGCAAGATTAAATGGTAAATGAAGCGCAAGATTGAATTAAGAATTAGTGAAAGATTAAATGAATGATTAAGTGAAAGATTAAATGAATGATTAAGTGAAAGATTAAATGAATGATTAAGTGAAAGATTAAATGAATGATTAAGTTTTAAAATGAAGAATACGGTAATTTATTTGAATTATGAAAAACTAGGGTAGGTACAAAGTGGTGGTTCACCTTATTGTTAACTTAACTTTCGCAAATCGTATATATAGGAATTCAAATTCCCCTATGATCCAAACCAACCCGCAATCTATCCCTACTTGATTCTTGTATATTGAACAATTAATTTACCCTCAACCATTTCTCTGCACTAGCACACTAAATAAACCTTTCAAACAATATAGAAAAAAAAACATGTCACTGGCTTAATAGTAATGTTAACTTTAATCGAAAGGAAAATTTCGTTTTCGACATTATTTAACTGGAATTGTTTTTGAATATTCAAACAAATCACTAATTGGTATCTATGTAGTCATTTACTATTCACTAATCTTTTTTCTTACTACGTGTGGGAGGTGCTTATGTTCTGCAACGTTGTCAAATCTCAAAATATTCAAAGTGACCTCGTTTATTCTTTCCCCCATATATGTACATATTTTAAAAATTATGTAGTTGTGGACTTTTAGTGTAGTCAATTAGGGTTCAACCAGGACCTAATTTGAAAAAAAGACAAGTTTGGTACCATTAGAAGCTCAATTTCAAGTACTTCAACCATGTGAAAATCCACCGAAATCCTGTTTGAGCAAAAAAATTTATTTGAATTTGAATGAGGGGAACTTAAAATGTCTTTGGATGATTTTACCAGAAATTTGAAAGTTCAACAAAATTTCTAACTTGCCTTAACTCCTGATCTTTTTGTAATTAGTATTTACTTTTTTCGTTATTATATAAATGTTGAATTATATTTCTTATTTTCATAATAGAAAATAACAAAATTTGATAGGGGGGGTTGAAAAAAATGGTGCTAGGACGTTTCGTACCCAGACGTTTCGTTAACGGACGTTTCGTTAACAGACGTTTCGTTAACGGACGTTTCGTTAACTACATTTTGCGAGCGTACCTTATAGAGTAGTTATATCATGGTTCTGAAGGTAGCCATTGCTCTTAAAGTGGGTGTTCGAGTTTGTGAACCTCATTTTTTGCCGTTGTGGTAGATGAATGGATGTCAGAGGATTGCATGACGTGTCTTGTAAGTACAGTTCTGGCCGTCACCGAAGACATGTGGCAATGAATGAGGTTGTAAAACGGGCTTTGCAGAGAGCAGGATTCCCCTCAGTGCTTGAGCCTTGTCGACTTGACAGGGGGATAGTAAATGCGCAGATGGTATTACTGTGTTCCCTTACATGAATAGAAAGAGTCTGATTTGGAAGTGCAAATGTGTTGATACATTTGCCGTGACACACCTCAATGATTCTGCGGTTGAGGCCGGATCAGCTGCTGGGGATGCGTTTTTTTATGGCGTTTTATTCTTATTTTTAATGGAAAGTTATTGTCTTCAAAGTAACTGAACTTAACAATAATGTTTCGCTATTGTAAATTTTGTAGACCCTTAGAAATGAAATTGTACTTAAATTAAAGGACCATAATGTATATCATGATAATGACGTAATAGAAGAAATTTGATAGAATGAAACAAATTATTGTTCAAAAATAACGAAAAATTACGATTTAAAACAATTAAATATACTATTTTTTTAAATTTACACACCACCTGACAAATCATTTTTTAAAATTTTTATTTCGAAAGTGAGAAAACAAATTTAATACCAAGATAATAAACAAAAAAATTAAGTGACAAGTACAAACACATCAGAAGTAATGGCTAGTTAGATATTTTCAAGTAGTTTCAAATTTCTAGTAAAATCATCCAAAGACATTTTAAGTTCCCCTCATTCAAATTCAAATAATTTTTTTTGCTCAAACAGGATTTCGGTGGATTTTCACATGGTTGAAGTACTTGAAATTGCGCTTCTAATGGTACCAAACTTGGTCTTTTTTCAAATTATGTCCGGGTTGACCCTATTTTGAGCTTAGATTGACTAGCCTATTTTTTCCTGAGGGCTTTTATACCTGTGGGCATTTTTCTTGTGGGCATTTTTCCTGCGGACTTTTTTCCTGTGGGCTTCTTTCCGGTCACCTTTTAGGTTAAAGGTGGGTAACTAAACCCTAGCGTAGGTATTTAAAGAAAACTACGAAGTGCTATTCAGGAAGAAGAAACTAAATGGAATAATGTAATGATAGTAACACCTACTTTAACCACTTTATTATTTAACTTTAACCACTGGATAATTTATATTTAATATATGTATGAAATGAATAGTGGAGAACCGGGAGCATTCGGACACTTTTGGGAAAAACTGAATAACTCGTAAACTAATTCGAATTTAACCATATAAAGATATCTGTATGTAGATGAATCAGTTTACTTCAATTTGTATTGTGACTGTTTTACAGTGTAAACCTTCATTCGAAAGTTATAAGACAAAATGTAAGAGAGATTCAAGTGTCCGAATGCTCCTTCCTAGAGAGAGACTTCGGACAAGCTGTGGGGATGATTCGGACACCATGAAAATGGTTAAAACATTGGAAATTTGGGTAATTAAATGACAGGATTTAATTCGGATCTACTAATTTAATTGAAATAAACCATAATGACTTGTTATTCACAGTAATAATTCATCGTATTTGAAATTTTATCATAATAATTTTATTGTAGTGATTGAATATTTTCTCCAACAAAATATAGATAACCCATGAGTAATCATTGTGAAATTATCCTTATATTTAATAGCTATATAACAAAAGCAAATTGTATAACTGTTGCCTTTTACTTTGGGTATAACTATTTCCTTTTTCTTGGAATTCACCAAAATTAGTAAATTACATCTTAAATATTTCATCGAATGTTTAAATTATAGTCCATAAGTGTAGATCTTGCTACACCTCCAATTTCAGCAGCTTTTCTGACAGAGAAACCTTTTTGGTATTCATGAAATGTTTTTTGAATACCTTCTTAATTACGGCCTCTATCAGTTTTCCTACGATCGTCAAACTGTCAAATAATGACACTTATAATATTATAGATAATTAACTTCAAGTTCAGAATGTTCTTTTTCATAAGAATTACTTCAATAAATTGTAATGTTGGACTGAATCGGATACAGAGGGAAGGTTTGGACACCATCCGAACCAACCTAAACAGAAGTGTCCGATTAAAAACATCACCATTTTTCTAATTTCATCTGCATTATTTCATCTGCAAGATATAATTCATACCTTTGAGATTGAGAATCAGTTTCGTATTCAAATAGTCCACACACAATCTAATTGAATCACGAAAAATTACATCAATATTGAGGAAAACAGTAAATTACCCCTCGGGGGCAAAATACAGCATCTCCAAACGGGATTTTTCAAATAGCTGACGGTTAACATGTCGCACACATTCAGTTGCAATAAGCGGTAGTTCCAACAATTATAATCATGTTTAAACGAGTTGTCTGAACCATCCCTCTGTCCGAATGCTCCCGGTTCTCCCCTAATAATTAAAAGAAAAAGCTAATGGCAATGAAAATCTGAATTCATTTCACGATGGTTATTATTTTCAGATTTTTCGACATTTGTACATAAAATTTTTCTTTTTCGAATAATACATGTAGTCATTATGAAGGCTCACTTTGGTCATTGTAACATGAGAATATTAACTATAAAAATGTACTCAGCATTTGTGAGAACAAATTAGGTAAATCATCACTGGTGGATATTTTGATTGGAAAGTTAATTCGTCACCGGCTGCGATTCGCGAATGCACGTATTATTTAAATATAAACTTTACACTAGTTTAGAGTTCAAACTTAATATAAACAACGATATAAAAATAGTTCCCAATTGATCTCGTCAGTAAACTTTACACTAGCATTAAATGGCCTTTCACAAGCGAAAAGTGAAATATTCATATTTGGTTCCCAGGTAACATTGAGATAATCCCGGAATATTCCCTCGATATCTATATATTTCCTCATTATCCACTATCGTAAAATAATATTGTTGGAAAATTCCTGGGATTAGTGAAAATGAGTTGATCCCCTAATTATATCGAGGGAATATTCCAGGAATTAGTGGAAATTAGTTGATCCCCTAAAGATATCGATGTAATATTACAAGAATTGGTGAAAATTAGTTGATCCCCTAACGATATCGAGGGAATATTTCAGGAATTAGTGAAAAATAACTTCACCCCAAACGATATCGAAGAAATATTCCAGGAATAAATGAAAATTTGTTGATCCCCTGATGATATCGAGAGAATATTCCTGAAATTACTGAAAATTTGTTGATTCCCTAACGATTTCGATGGAATATTCCAGGAATTAGTGAAAATTAGTTGATCTCTAACGATATCAAGGGAATATTCCAGGAATTAGTGCAAATTAGTTGATCCCTAACGATATCGAAGGAATATTCCAAGAATTAGTGAAAAATAACTTCACCCCAAACGATATCGAAGAAATATTCCAGGAATAAATGAAAATTTGTTGATCCCCTAATGATATCGAGAGAATATTCCTGAAATTACTGAAAATTTGTTGATTCCCTAACGATTTCGATGGAATATTCCAGGAATTAGTGAAAATTAGTTGATCTCTAACGATATCAAGGGAATATTCCAGGAATTAGTGCAAATTAGTTGATCCCTAACGATATCGAGGGAATATTCCAGGAATTAGTGGAAATTACTTCATCACCTAACGATATCGAGGTGATATTCCAGGAATTAGTGAAAATAAGTTGATCCCCTTCCAATATCGAGGGAGTATTCCAAGAATTAGTGAAAATTAGTTAATCCTCTCAAGGATATCGAGGGAATATTCCGGGAATTACTAGAAATTAGTTGATTTCTTAACAATATCGAGGGAATATTCCAGGAATTAGTGTAAAATAGTTGATCCCCTAAAAATTATAAAAGAAACAATTATAAAAGAAAAAAAGAAATAATCTATGAAATATGAAACTATATTTTATCGATGATAACTTTAAGATGCTCTTGAGTTACCATATTGCATAAAGTTCATTATAATTCCCACTTTTACTGTGTCCAGGATGGTTGAGTGGTTAGCGTCGCAAGCAGAAGTCAACAAGGTGCGGGTTCGAGACCCGGAAACATAATTTTATTTCTTTCTCCATTTATTTCCATTTAATTTGTATATAACAATATGTGTTATTCAACTAATTCATATAAAGTCAAACGTACACTTACAAATGCGGTATATGCTAGGAAATATTAATTTTGGTATCCTTCCTCTATTCTAGATATCCAGGCAATATTCAGGGAAAATTCCCATTTGATCCCCTTGATATTGAGGGAATATCCCCTCACTATCCCAATTTTATTCCCTTGTTATCGAGGGAATAATAATTTCGGTATTACTTGCCTTTCCCTTGTAATCGAGGGAATATTCCAGGTATAATATATTTAAATCCCATCATTATTCCCTCAATATCATTTTGGGATATCCCCATATTGCAAAAATGTCAAAATTGGGCATCCATTCGATAACGCTGGGGATATCGAGGGAATAATCACAGGGAATTTCCCCAGATTATCCCGGGAATAATTTTTTGTTACATGGGTTATAGAGCCCAGGATACAGTATGTAATAATATTATATATATAGAAGCATATGATTCTACACTTCTGAGCATCACGCACTTGCAGCAGCTCCCGATAATTAGAAAGGTGGGCATTAGTTTCTTGTTTTTGATGTGAATATATAAGTAAAATGGAGCTACAGTTAGAATAGGCAGTGCATCATCGGGAAAAAAAGTTAGCTTCTATTTATTCCTTTGAGCAGTGAGCAGTTGTCAAATGACATAATGCTGCAATTGATTTTTTAAAGGTCCTCTCCAGGCTCCGAGAAAAAATGAGTTTATTACATAATATTACAAAACTAAGGCCTAGACGATCATTATTCCGAAAACCGCATACAATTCAGTTCAGTACATATTCTATTATTTTATTGCTTTTAAAGTTTTTAATAGGTAGGGGAAGATGGTCATCAATGGGACAAAAACACAGAAAGATTGACATTTCATTTACTGTGGGCAAAGTATGAAAAATAAAAAATCCAAGTGTTATATAGATATTCCTTTATAAAATGAAACTAACTCGAATGCTATCACATATTCTGTTGACTAAAAAAAAAATTAAATAAAAAACAAAAAAATTGTCCCATTGTATAACAGCACTGGTGAACAATGGGACATACCGTGGTGAACGATGGGACAGTTTATCAGACTTGTATATTGTTGAGGTTATGGTCAAGTTTCAAGTTCGAATTATCTCTTTATGTTGTCCCACTCTCAGTTTGTTCATATAATATCAGTTTAATGTCCTCTAGCCTCACCAATGCCATGTCAGGAACATATGTAGAATTAAGGTCATTGCACTCGAATCTTCGCCTAACATCAATATTTCGTATTATCTTTTTCGTGCTTGTGGCCAACAGAATACGTTTTAGAAATCGAACCAAATTCTACAAGTTCAGAAACCTTCATTCACAACGTTTTAAGTAGAGATTTAAGTTCTTCAGACGAATGGATCAGTTAAATCAAGAGTTCTATACCAGACCAAGAACAATAGTTCATAGGCCATCTACGGCGGATACTTTATGAAGTGATTTCGAAGGCCTTATCCTTAGTGGCACAAGCAAAAAGTTCTTATTTCTATGGTGTATCCGTTGCAATCATGCTGCGTCTTTTTCTTTTATTAGTGAAATTTGTTTTCTATTCAGTGCTTTGTGATGACCTCAGATTGCTAAAGCCCTTGAACATGGTCGAAAGTCCCGCTTCAGCTGGAAGCTCTGTTTCTACAAAAGCCCTGAAGCTACAGTTCACGTTATTGTATCAAAAATAGATATTTTTTGATTCATATGGAGTAACTAGACAATTTGGTTGCCAATAAAGCACTGTCCCATTGTTAACCAAATTTTCTGTCCCAATGATCACCTTGACGCCATTTTGAAAACATATGGGTATAGCAGCTCAACTACAAAAGTATAAAGGCAATCCTTTCATATGATCATATTTTACATATTACCTAATATTATGTAAAAATGCCGTAAGCATTATATGTTAAATTAACAGATTTATAACAATTGAAACAAAGTACGAAAAATTTAGTTTTCCCACATCTAAAACACGTTTTCGCCTTTACACAGGGCTGATTGCACCCCAACCGCTGAATGCAATGCGAGTGAATGCACTGAAGTATGCCTAATTAACCACTAAGATTTTGTTACAAATTACCCTCAAATAAAAAAGTTATTCAGCATGTCCCATTGTTCCCAGTGTCCCATTGATGACCATCCTCCCCTACTCTGTGTGCAGCAATTATCCGAAGCATTTACTAATATGAAGCTGAAGAAGATTGTACACTCTTTGTTTTGATTTCAAATTTGAATTTTATAATCAAAAATGCGTTTTTGGCCTTTGTTTAAGATATCAATTGTTTCTTGAAGTATATAAAACTTTCTATAATTTTATACAGCCACCACTCTGCCAATCGAGATGCATTTGGATAAAAAAAATTGATATACACTCAGGCCTATGCTTTAATAAAAGCGGTAATTATTTTGAGATATATCTCGAAATTATTACTGCTCGTAGACATAGAAAATGAAGACAAGTTTTTCGTGATTATTTCACGGCAACTAAAAAAAATCAAACTTATAATTCAGAAGAGGTTATAAGAAGCAATTGATTCAGAAATTCAACATGTCCCATCTTATGGTAAGTTCAGTGTTATCGCACGGTTCCATATTTTCGAACACATAAAATTCTGTATATAATAATCATTATTTAATTTTTAATTTCAATTGGTATCCATGATACCAATTAGAATAGAAGTTGAATAATAATTATAATATTTTATTTTCTAACATGTCCGAAATTGTAGAACCAACCAATAACTTGGAACTTAGTACCCTACTACCTAAAATATTTCATTGAGCTTAAAATGTCTGTTTGTTCAATGTAACACAATAATTATAGAATTCCAAGTAGGTATCTATTTATTACTCACCTATACTGAGTGAGAGTTAAGCTATGGATGGATTTTAAAACCTTTCATAAATTCAAAACTTTAAACTTTCATCACTGTCACAAACACTGAAACACCCCAGCAAACATAGTCGTGTCAATTATTATCTAAACGATACAACGTGCTCTACACTTTCGATGTAGAAAAAAGAAACAAATCGATCCCTCTGCATCGTTCAGATACATATTTAGATTAGCGATGCAACACTCAAATAAATAAGAGAGAGATATAAACGAAAGCGTTTTAGTAATGGAATAGACACCATATCGATATTAAATACACATACATCTAAATTAAAAGTATTTATTAACTGATACCGATATTTATATTGATACCGATATAGAGTATTCAGTACTCTTTCTAAATGATGCAACTATATTTTACTTATTGTTTCTCAATAGTAACGATAAAGAAAAATCTGATCTTTCAAATACATTTTCGGTTGGCGATGCAACACTATTCTGATCATAAATGGAATGAAATTTTAGGTATCTATTCTACAACGGAATTCCGTTATATAATATATATCTAATTACTGGTGTTATTTCGATATGCATTAAACGATTTCTGATTAGAAAATAAACGATGCGGTCTAGAGTGAAGATTTTTGGATACTGATGGTAGGAATAAATTAGATTTCTAAACAGTCAAATAATTTAGATACATTCAGTTAGATATCTAATTTAAGTGTATTTCATATCTATCAACGGCATGCGCTACCAGCGCAACGAATTAGACACAACCCGATATCGAATAGATTCGAACATGTTTGCTGGGCGGTCACCAAATATAAGATATGCATACAGTTGTCGAACCTTTTCTTGATCGTGATTGATGAACTATCATATAAAAGAGTCACTGTGATGATGTACTATCAGAGAAAAGAGTCACTGTGATGATGTACCATCAGAGGAAAGAGTCACTGTGATGATGTACTATCAGAGAAAAGAGTCACTGTGATGATGTACTATCAGAGAAAAGAGTCATTGTGATGATGTACTATCAGAGAAGAGTGTGACTGTGATGAAGCACTATCATAGAAGAGAGTCACTGTGATGATGTACTATTAGAGAAAAGAGTCATTGTGATGATGTACTATCAGAGAAAAGTGTCACTGTGATGATGTACTATCAGAGAAAAGAGTCATTGTGATGATGCACTATCAGAGAAAAGTGTCACTGTGATGATGTACTATCAAAGAAAAGAGTCATTGTGATGATGTACTATCAGAGAAGAGTGTGACTGTGATGAAGCACTATCATAGAAGAGAGTCACTGTGATGATGTACTATTAGAGAAAAGAGTCACTGTGATGATGTACTATCAAGAAAAATGTCACTGTGATGATGTACTATCAGAGAAAAGAATCACTGTGATGATGCACTATCAGAGAAAAGTGTCACTGTGATGATGTACTATCAAAGAAAAGAGTCATTGTGATGATGCACTATCAGAGAAAAGTGTCATTGTGATGTTGTACTATCAGAGAAAAGAGTCACTGTAATGATGTACTATCAGAGTTTGAGTCACTGTGATGATGTACTATCAGAGAAAAGTGTCACTGTGATGATGAACTATCATAGAAAAGAGTCACTGTGATGATGTACTATTAGAGAAAAGTGTCATTGTAATGATGTACTATCAGAGAAAAGAGTCATTGTGATGATGTACTATCAGAGAAAAGTTTCACTGTGATGATGTACTATCAGAGAAAAGAGTCACTGTGATGATGTACTATCAGAAAAAGAGTCATTGTGATGATGTACTATCAGAGAATAGAGTCACTGTGATGATGTACTATCAGAGAAAAGAGTCACTGTGTTAATTTACTATCAGAGAGAAGAGTCACTGTGATGATGTACTATTAGAGAGAAGTGTCATTGTGATGATGAACTATCATAGAAAAGAGTCACTGTGATGATGTACTATCAGAGAAAAGAGTCACTGTGATGATGTACTATCAGAGGAAAGAGTCACTGTGATGATGTACTATCAGAGAAAAGAGTCACTGTGATGATGTACTATCAGAGAAAAGAGTCATTGTGATGATGTACTATCAGAGAAGAGTGTGACTGTGATGAAGTACTATCATAGAAGAGAGTCACTGTGATGATGTACTATTAGAGAAAAGAGTCATTGTGATGATGTACTATCAGAGAAAAGTGTCACTGTGATGATGTACTATCAGAGAAAAGAGTCATTGTGATGATGTACTATCAGAGAAAAGAGTCACTGTGATGATGTACCATCAGAGGAAAGAGTCACTGTGATGATGTACTATCAGAGAAAAGAGTCACTGTGATGATGTACTATCAGAGAAAAGAGTCATTGTGATGATGTACTATCAGAGAAGAGTGTGACTGTGATGAAGCACTATCATAGAAGAGAGTCACTGTGATGATGTACTATTAGAGAAAAGAGTCATTGTGATGATGTACTATCAGAGAAAAGTGTCACTGTGATGATGTACTATCAGAGAAAAGAGTCATTGTGATGATGTACTATCAGAGAAAAGAGTCACTGTGATGATGCACTATCAGAGAAAAGTGTCACTGTGATGATGTACTATCAAAGAAAAGAGTCATTGTGATGATGCACTATCAGAGAAAAGTGTCACTGTGATGATGTACTATCAGAGAAAAGTGTCACTGTGATTATGTACTAACAGAGAAAAGAGTCACTGTGATGATGTACTATCAGATGAAGAGTCACTGTGATGATGTACTATCAAGAAAAATGTCACTGTGATGATGTACTATCAGAGAAAAGAATCACTGTGATGATGCACTATCAGAGAAAAGTGTCACTGTGATGATGTACTATCAAAGAAAAGAGTCATTGTGATGATGCACTATCAGAGAAAAGTGTCATTGTGATGTTGTACTATCAGAGAAAAGAGTCACTGTAATGATGTACTATCAGAGTTTGAGTCACTGTGATGATGTACTATCAGAGAAAAGTGTCACTGTGATGATGAACTATCATAGAAAAGAGTCACTGTGATGATGTACTATTAGAGAAAAGTGTCATTGTGATGATGTACTATCAGAGAAAAGAGTCATCGTGATGATGTACTATCAGAGAAAAGTTTCACTGTGATGATGTACTATCAGAGAAAAGAGTCACTGTGATGATGTACTATCAGAAAAAGAGTCATTGTGATGATGTACTATCAGAGAATAGAGTCACTGTGATGATGTACTATCAGAGAAAAGAGTCACTGTGTTAATTTACTATCAGAGAGAAGAGTCACTGTGATGATGTACTATTAGAGAGAAGTGTCATTGTGATGATGAACTATCATAGAAAAGAGTCACTGTGATGATGTACTATCAGAGAAAAGAGTCACTGTGATGATGTACTATCAGAGGAAAGAGTCACTGTGATGATGTACTATCAGAGAAAAGAGTCACTGTGATGATGTACTATCAGAGAAAAGAGTCATTGTGATGATGTACTATCAGAGAAGAGTGTGACTGTGATGAAGTACTATCATAGAAGAGAGTCACTGTGATGATGTACTATTAGAGAAAAGAGTCATTGTGATGATGTACTATCAGAGAAAAGTGTCACTGTGATGATGTACTATCAGAGAAAAGAGTCATTGTGATGATGTACTATCAGAGAAAAGAGTCACTGTGATGATGCACTATCAGAGAAAAGTGTTACTGTGATGATGTACTATCAAAGAAAAGAGTCATTGTGATGATGCACTATCAGAGAAAAGTGTCACTGTGATGATGTACTATCAGAGAAAAGTGTCACTGTGATTATGTACTAACAGAGAAAAGAGTCACTTTGATGATGTACTATCAGATAAAGAGTCACTGTGATGATGTACTATCAAGAAAAATGTCACTGTGATGAAGTACTATCAGAGAAAAGAATCACTGTGATGATGCACTATCAGAGAAAAGTGTCACTGTGATGATGTACTATCAAAGAAAAGAGTCATTGTGATGATGCACTATCAGAGAAAAGTGTCATTGTGATGTTGTACTATCAGAGAAAAGAGTCACTGGTGATGATGTACTATCAGAGTTTGAGTCACTGTGATGATCTACTATCAGAGAAAAGTGTCACTGTGATGATGAACTATCATAGAAAAGAGTCACTGTGATGATGTACTATTAGAGAAAAGTGTCATTGTGATGATGTACTATCAGAGAAAAGAGTCATTGTGATGATGTACTATTAAAGAAAAGAGTCACTGTGATGATGTACTATCAGAGAAAAGAGTCACTGTGATGATGTACTATCAGAAAAAGAGTCATTGTGATGATGTACTATCAGAGAAAAGAGTCACTGTGATGATGTAATATCAGAGAAAAGAGTCACTGTGTTAATTTACTATCAGAGAAAAGAGTCACTGTGATGATGTACTATTAGAGAGAAGTGTCATTGTGATGATGAACTATCATAGAAGAGAGTCACTGTGATGATGTACATATCAGAGAAAAGAGTCACTGTGATGATGTAGTATTAGAGAAGAGTGTCATTGTGATGATGAACTATCATAGAAAAGAGTCACTGTGATGATATACTATTAGAGAAAAGTGTCATTGTGATGATGTACTATCAGAGAAAAGAGTCATTGTGATGATGTACTATTAAAGAAAAGTGTCATTGTGATGATGAACTATCATAGAAAAGAGTCACTGTGATGATGTACTATCAGAGAAAAGAGTCACTGTGATGATGTACTATTAGATAAAAGTGTCATTGTGATGATGAACTATCATAGAAAAGAGTCACTGTGATGATGTACTATTAGAGAAAAGTGTCATTGTGATGATGTACTATCATAGAAAAGAGTCGCTGTGAAGATGTACTATCAGATAAAAGAGTCACTGTGATGATGTACTATCAAGAAAAATGTCACTGTGATGATGTACTATCAGAGAAAAGAGTCACTGTGATGATGTACTATCATAGAAAAGAGTCACTGTTATGATGTACTATCAGAGAAAAGAGTCATTGTGATGATGCACTATCAGAGATAAGATTCACTGTGATGATGTACTATCAGAGAAAAGAGTCATTGTGATGATGTACTATCAGAGAAAAGAGTCATTGTGATGATGAACTATCATAGAAAAGAGTCACTGTGATGATGTACTATCAGAGAAAAAAGTCATTGTGATGATGTACTATTAGAGAAAAGTGTCATTGTGATGATAAACTATCATAGAAAAGAGTCACTGTGATGATGTACTATCAGAAAAAAGAGTCACTGTGATGATGTACTATCAGAGAAAAGAGTCACTGTGATGATGTACTATCAGAGAAAAGTGTCACTGTGATTATGTTCTAACAGAGAAAAGAGTCACTGTGATGATGTACTATCAGAGAAAAGAGTCACTGTGATGATGTACTATCAAGAAAAATGTCACTGTGATGATGTACTATCAGAGAAAAGAGTCACTGTGATGATGCACTATCAGAGAAAAGTGTCACTGTGATGATGTACTATCAGAGAAAAGAGTCATTGTGATGATGTACTATCAGAGAAAAGTGTCACTGTGATGATGTACTATCAGAGAAAATGGTCACTGTGATTATGTACTAACAGAGAAAAGAGTCACTGTGATGATGTACTATCAGATAAATGAGTCACTGTTATGATGTACTATCAAGAAAAATGTCACTGTGATGATGTACTATCAGAGAAAAGAGTCACTGTGATGATGTACTATCATAGAAAAGAGTCACTGTGATGATGTACTATAAGAGAAAAGAGTCATTGTGATGATGCACTATCGGAGAAAAGATTCACTGTGATGATGTACTATCAGAGAAAAGAGTCATTGTGATGATGTACTATCAGAGAAAAGATTCATTGTGATGATGAACTATCATAGAAAAGAGTCACTGTGATGATGTACTATCAG
This sequence comes from Caprella mutica, assembly GCA_947561585.1. NCBI lineage: Eukaryota > Metazoa > Arthropoda > Malacostraca > Amphipoda > Caprellidae > Caprella > Caprella mutica. The sequence continues at coordinate 19,117 of CANNZV010000554.1, read as the reverse complement.
AGAAAAGAGTTACTGTGATGATGTACTATCAGAGAAAAGAGTCACTGTGAAGATGTACTATCAGAGAAAAGTGTCACTGTGATTATGTACTAACAGAGAAAAGAGTCAATGTGATGATGTACTATCAGATAAAGAGTCACTGTGATGATGTACTATCAAAAAAAATGTCACTGTGATTATGTACTATCAGAGAAAAGAGTCACTGTGATAATGCACTATCAGAGAAAAGTGTCACTGTGATGATGTACTATCAGAGAAAAGAGTCATTGTGATGATGTACTATCAGAGAAAAGAGTCATTGTTATGATGCATTATCAGAGAAAAGTGTCACTGTGATGATGTACTATCAGAGTTAAGAGTCACTGTGATGATGTACTATCAGAGAAAATAGTCATTGTGATGATGCACTATCAGAGAAAAGTGTCATTGTGATGATGTACTATCAGAAAAAAGAGTCATTGTGATGATGTACTATCAGAGAAAAGTGTCATTGTGATGATGTACTATCAGAGAAAAGTGTCACTTTGATGATGTACTATCAAAGAAAAGAGTCATTGTGATGATGCACTATCAGAGAAAAGTGTCACTGTGATGATACTATCAGAGAAAAGAGTAACTGTGATGATGTACTATCAGAGAAAAGTGTCACTGTGATTATGTTCTAACAGAGAAAAGAGTATCAAGAAAAATGTCACTGTGATGATGTACTATCAGAGAAAAGAGTCACTGTGATGATGCACTATCAGAGAAAAGTGTCACTTTGATGATGTACTATCAAAGAAAAGAGTCATTGTGATGATGCACTATCAGAGAAAAGTGTCACTGTGATGATGTACTATCAGAGAAAAGAGTCATTGTGATGATGTACTATCAGAGAAAAGTGTCACTGTGATGATGTACTATCAGAGAAAATGGTCACTGTGATTATATACTAACAGAGAAAAGAGTCACTGTGATGATGTACTATCAGACAAAAGAGTCACTGTTATGATGTACTATCAAGAAAAATGTCACTGTGATGATGTACTATCAGAGAAAAGAGTCACTGTGATGATGTACTATCATAGAAAAGAGTCACTGTGATGATGTACTATAAGAGAAAAGAGTCATTGTGATGATGCACTATCAGAGAAAAGATTCACTGTGATGATGTACTATCAGAGAAAAGAGTCATTGTGATGATGTACTATCAGAGAAAAGAGTCATTGTGATGATGAACTATCATAGAAAAGAGTCACTGTGATGATGTACTATCAGAGAAAAGAGTTACTGTGATGATGTACTTTCAGAGAAAAGAGTCACTGTGAAGATGTACTATCAGAGAAAAGTGTCACTGTGATTATGTACTAACAGAGAAAAGAGTCAATGTGATGATGTACTATCAGATAAAGAGTCACTGTGATGATGTACTATCAAGAAAAATGTCACTGTGATGATGTACTATCAGAGAAAAGAGTCACTGTGATAATGCACTATCAGAGAAAAGTGTCACTGTGATGATGCACTATCAGAGAAAAGTGTCACTGTGATGATGTACTATCAAAGAAAAGAGTCATTGTGATGATGCACTATCAGAGAAAAGTGTCACTGTGATGATGTACTATCAGAGAAAAGAATCATTGTGATGATGTACTATCAGAGAAAAGTGTCACTGTGATGATGTACTATCAGAGAAAATGGTCACTGTGATTATGTACTAACAGAGAAAAGAGTCACTGTGATGATGTACTATTAGATAAAAGAGTCACTGTTATGATGTACTATCAAGAAAAATGTTACTGTGATGATGTACTATCAGAGAAAAGAGTCACTGTGATGATGTACTATCATAGAAAAGAGTCACTGTGATGATGTACTATAAGAGAAAAGAGTCATTGTGATGATGCACTATGAGAGAAAAGATTCACTGTGATGATGTACTATCAGAGAAAAGAGTCATTGTGATGATGTACTATCAGAGAAAAGAGTCATTGTGATGATGAACTATCATAGAAAAGAGTCACTGTGATGATGAACTATCAGAGAGAAGAGTTACTGTGATGATGTACTATCAGAGAAAAGAGTCACTGTGAAGATGTACTATCAGAGAAGAGTGTCACTGTGATTATGTACTAACAGAGAAAAGAGTCAATGTGATGATGTACTATCAGATAAAGAGTCACTGTGATGATGTACTATCAAAAAAAATGTCACTGTGATTATGTACTATCAGAGAAAAGAGTCACTGTGATAATGCACTATCAGAGAAAAGTGTCACTGTGATGATGTACTATCAGAGAAAAGAGTCATTGTGATGATGTACTCTCAGAGAAAAGAGTCATTGTTATGATGCATTATCAGAGAAAAGTGTCACTGTGATGATGTACTATCAGAGTTAAGAGTCACTGTGATGATGTACTATCAGAGAAAATAGTCATTGTGATGATGCACTATCAGAGAAAAGTGTCATTGTGATGATGTACTATCAGAAAAAAGAGTCATTGTGATGATGTACTATCAGAGAAAAGTGTCATTGTGATGATGTACTATCAGAGAAAAGTGTCACTTTGATGATGTACTATCAAAGAAAAGAGTCATTGTGATGATGCACTATCAGAGAAAAGTGTCACTGTGATGATACTATCAGAGAAAAGAGTAACTGTGATGATGTACTATCAGAGAAAAGTGTCACTGTGATTATGTTCTAACAGAGAAAAGAGTATCAAGAAAAATGTCACTGTGATGATGTACTATCAGAGAAAAGAGTCACTGTGATGATGCACTATCAGAGAAAAGTGTCACTTTGATGATGTACTATCAAAGAAAAGAGTCATTGTGATGATGCACTATCAGAGAAAAGTGTCACTGTGATGATGTACTATCAGAGAAAATAGTCATTGTGATGATGCACTATCAGAGAAAAGTGTCATTGTGATGATGTACTATCAGAAAAAAGAGTCATTGTGATGATGTACTATCAGAGAAAAGTGTCATTGTGATGATGCACTATCAGAGAAAAGTGTCACTTTGATGATGTACTATCAAAGAAAAGAGTCATTGTGATGATGCACTATCAGAGATAAGTGTCACTGTGATGATGTACTATCAGAGAAAAGAGTCATGGTGATGATGTACTATCAGAGAAAAGTGTCACTGTGATTATGTTCTAACAGAGAAAAGAGTATCAAGAAAAATGTCACTGTGATGATGTACTATCAGAGAAAAGAGTCACTGTGATGATGCACTATCAGAGAAAAGTGTCACTTTGATGATGTACTATCAAAGAAAAGAGTCATTGTGATGATGTACTATCAGAGAAAAGAGTCATTGTGATGATGTACTATCAGAGAATAGAGTCACTGTGATGATGTACTATCAGAGAAAAGAGTCACTGTGATGATGTACTATCAGACAAAAAAGTCACTGTGATGATGTACTATCAGAGAAAAGTGTCACTGTGATTATGTTCTAACAGAGAAAAGAGTATCAAGAAAAATGTCACTGTGATGATGTACTATCAGAGAAAAGAGTCACTGTGATGATGCACTATCAGAGAAAAGTGTCACTTTGATGATGTACTATCAAAGAAAAGAGTCATTGTGATGATGCACTATCAGAGAAAAGTGTCACTGTGATGATGTACTATCAGAGAAAAGAGTCATTGTGATGATGTACTATCAGAGAAAAGAGTCACTGTGATGATGTACTATCAGACAAAAGAGTCACTGTTATGATGTACTATCAAGAAAAATGTCACTGTGATGATGTACTATCAGAGAAAAGAGTCACTGTGATGATGTACTATCATAGAAAAGAGTCACTGTGATGATGTACTATAAGAGAAAAGAGTCATTGTGATGATGCACTATCAGAGAAAAGATTCACTGTGATGATGTACTATCAGAGAAAAGAGTCATTGTGATGATGTACTATCAGAGAAAAGAGTCACTGTGATAATGTACTATCAGAGAAAAGAGTTACTGTGATGATGTACTATCAGAGAAAAGAGTCACTGTGAAGATGTACTATCAGAGAAAAGTGTCACTGTGATTATGTACTAACAGAGAAAAGAGTCAATGTGATGATGTACTATCAGATAAAGAGTCACTGTGATGATGTACTATCAAGAAAAATGTCACTGTGATGATGTACTATCAGAGAAAAGAGTCACTGTGATAATGCACTATCAGAGAAAAGTGTCACTGTGATGATGTACTATCAGAGAAAAGAGTCATTGTGATGATGTACTATCAGAGAAAAGAGTCATTGTTATGATGCATTATCAGAGAAAAGTGTCACTGTGATGATGTACTATCAGAGTTAAGAGTCACTGTGATGATGTACTATCAGAGAAAATAGTCATTGTGATGATGCACTATCAGAGAAAAGTGTCATTGTGATGATGTACTATCAGAAAAAAGAGTCATTGTGATGATGTACTATCAGAGAAAAGTGTCATTGTGATGATGTACTATCAGAGAAAAGTGTCACTTTGATGATGTACTATCAAAGAAAAGAGTCATTGTGATGATGCACTATCAGAGAAAAGTGTCACTGTGATGATGTACTATCAGAGAAAAGAGTCATTGTGATGATGTACTATCAGAGAAAAGTGTCACTGTGATGATGTACTATCAAAGAAAAGAGTCATTGTGATGATGCACTATCAGAGAAAAGTGTCATTGTGATGTTGTACTATCAGAGAAAAGAGTCACTGTAATGATGTACTATCAGAGTTTGAGTCACTGTGATGATGTACTATCAGAGAAAAGTGTCACTGTGATGATGAACTATCATAGAAAAGAGTCACTGTGATGATGTACTATTAGAGAAAAGTGTCATTGTAATGATGTACTATCAGAGAAAAGAGTCATTGTGATGATGTACTATCAGAGAAAAGTTTCACTGTGATGATGTACTATCAGAGAAAAGAGTCACTGTGATGATGTACTATCAGAAAAAGAGTCATTGTGATGATGTACTATCAGAGAATAGAGTCACTGTGATGATGTACTATCAGAGAAAAGAGTCACTGTGTTAATTTACTATCAGAGAGAAGAGTCACTGTGATGATGTACTATTAGAGAGAAGTGTCATTGTGATGATGAACTATCATAGAAAAGAGTCACTGTGATGATGTACTATCAGAGAAAAGAGTCACTGTGATGATGTACTATCAGAGGAAAGAGTCACTGTGATGATGTACTATCAGAGAAAAGAGTCACTGTGATGATGTACTATCAGAGAAAAGAGTCATTGTGATGATGTACTATCAGAGAAGAGTGTGACTGTGATGAAGTACTATCATAGAAGAGAGTCACTGTGATGATGTACTATTAGAGAAAAGAGTCATTGTGATGATGTACTATCAGAGAAAAGTGTCACTGTGATGATGTACTATCAGAGAAAAGAGTCATTGTGATGATGTACTATCAGAGAAAAGAGTCACTGTGATGATGTACCATCAGAGGAAAGAGTCACTGTGATGATGTACTATCAGAGAAAAGAGACACTGTGATGATGTACTATCAGAGAAAAGAGTCATTGTGATGATGTACTATCAGAGAAGAGTGTGACTGTGATGAAGCACTATCATAGAAGAGAGTCACTGTGATGATGTACTATTAGAGAAAAGAGTCATTGTGATGATGTACTATCAGAGAAAAGTGTCACTGTGATGATGTACTATCAGAGAAAAGAGTCATTGTGATGATGTACTATCAGAGAAAAGAGTCACTGTGATGATGCACTATCAGAGAAAAGTGTCACTGTGATGATGTACTATCAAAGAAAAGAGTCATTGTGATGATGCACTATCAGAGAAAAGTGTCACTGTGATGATGTACTATCAGAGAAAAGTGTCACTGTGATTATGTACTAACAGAGAAAAGAGTCACTGTGATGATGTACTATCAGATGAAGAGTCACTGTGATGATGTACTATCAAGAAAAATGTCACTGTGATGATGTACTATCAGAGAAAAGAATCACTGTGATGATGCACTATCAGAGAAAAGTGTCACTGTGATGATGTACTATCAAAGAAAAGAGTCATTGTGATGATGCACTATCAGAGAAAAGTGTCATTGTGATGTTGTACTATCAGAGAAAAGAGTCACTGTAATGATGTACTATCAGAGTTTGAGTCACTGTGATGATGTACTATCAGAGAAAAGTGTCACTGTGATGATGAACTATCATAGAAAAGAGTCACTGTGATGATGTACTATTAGAGAAAAGTGTCATTGTGATGATGTACTATCAGAGAAAAGAGTCATTGTGATGATGTACTATCAGAGAAAAGTTTCACTGTGATGATGTACTATCAGAGAAAAGAGTCACTGTGATGATGTACTATCAGAAAAAGAGTCATTGTGATGATGTACTATCAGAGAATAGAGTCACTGTGATGATGTACTATCAGAGAAAAGAGTCACTGTGTTAATTTACTATCAGAGAGAAGAGTCACTGTGATGATGTACTATTAGAGAGAAGTGTCATTGTGATGATGAACTATCATAGAAAAGAGTCACTGTGATGATGTACTATCAGAGAAAAGAGTCACTGTGATGATGTACTATCAGAGGAAAGAGTCACTGTGATGATGTACTATCAGAGAAAAGAGTCACTGTGATGATGTACTATCAGAGAAAAGAGTCATTGTGATGATGTACTATCAGAGAAGAGTGTGACTGTGATGAAGTACTATCATAGAAGAGAGTCACTGTGATGATGTACTATTAGAGAAAAGAGTCATTGTGATGATGTACTATCAGAGAAAAGTGTCACTGTGATGATGTACTATCAGAGAAAAGAGTCATTGTGATGATGTACTATCAGAGAAAAGAGTCACTGTGATGATGCACTATCAGAGAAAAGTGTTACTGTGATGATGTACTATCAAAGAAAAGAGTCATTGTGATGATGCACTATCAGAGAAAAGTGTCACTGTGATGATGTACTATCAGAGAAAAGTGTCACTGTGATTATGTACTAACAGAGAAAAGAGTCACTGTGATGATGTACTATCAGATAAAGAGTCACTGTGATGATGTACTATCAAGAAAAATGTCACTGTGATGAAGTACTATCAGAGAAAAGAATCACTGTGATGATGCACTATCAGAGAAAAGTGTCACTGTGATGATGTACTATCAAAGAAAAGAGTCATTGTGATGATGCACTATCAGAGAAAAGTGTCATTGTGATGTTGTACTATCAGAGAAAAGAGTCACTGGTGATGATGTACTATCAGAGTTTGAGTCACTGTGATGATCTACTATCAGAGAAAAGTGTCACTGTGATGATGAACTATCATAGAAAAGAGTCACTGTGATGATGTACTATTAGAGAAAAGTGTCATTGTGATGATGTACTATCAGAGAAAAGAGTCATTGTGATGATGTACTATTAAAGAAAAGAGTCACTGTGATGATGTACTATCAGAGAAAAGAGTCACTGTGATGATGTACTATCAGAAAAAGAGTCATTGTGATGATGTACTATCAGAGAAAAGAGTCACTGTGATGATGTAATATCAGAGAAAAGAGTCAATGTGTTAATTTACTATCAGAGAAAAGAGTCACTGTGATGATGTACTATTAGAGAGAAGTGTCATTGTGATGATGAACTATCATAGAAGAGAGTCACTGTGATGATGTACATATCAGAGAAAAGAGTCACTGTGATGATGTAGTATTAGAGAAGAGTGTCATTGTGATGATGAACTATCATAGAAAAGAGTCACTGTGATGATATACTATTAGAGAAAAGTGTCATTGTGATGATGTACTATCAGAGAAAAGAGTCATTGTGATGATGTACTATTAAAGAAAAGTGTCATTGTGATGATGAACTATCATAGAAAAGAGTCACTGTGATGATGTACTATCAGAGAAAAGAGTCACTGTGATGATGTACTATTAGATAAAAGTGTCATTGTGATGATGAACTATCATAGAAAAGAGTCACTGTGATGATGTACTATTAGAGAAAAGTGTCATTGTGATGATGTACTATCATAGAAAAGAGTCGCTGTGAAGATGTACTATCAGATAAAAGAGTCACTGTGATGATGTACTATCAAGAAAAATGTCACTGTGATGATGTACTATCAGAGAAAAGAGTCACTGTGATGATGTACTATCATAGAAAAGAGTCACTGTTATGATGTACTATCAGAGAAAAGAGTCATTGTGATGATGCACTATCAGAGATAAGATTCACTGTGATGATGTACTATCAGAGAAAAGAGTCATTGTGATGATGTACTATCAGAGAAAAGAGTCATTGTGATGATGAACTATCATAGAAAAGAGTCACTGTGATGATGTACTATCAGAGAAAAAAGTCATTGTGATGATGTACTATTAGAGAAAAGTGTCATTGTGATGATAAACTATCATAGAAAAGAGTCACTGTGATGATGTACTATCAGAAAAAAGAGTCACTGTGATGATGTACTATCAGAGAAAAGAGTCACTGTGATGATGTACTATCAGAGAAAAGTGTCACTGTGATTATGTTCTAACAGAGAAAAGAGTCACTGTGATGATGTACTATCAGAGAAAAGAGTCACTGTGATGATGTACTATCAAGAAAAATGTCACTGTGATGATGTACTATCAGAGAAAAGAGTCACTGTGATGATGCACTATCAGAGAAAAGTGTCACTTTGATGATGTACTATCAAAGAAAAGAGTCATTGTGATGATGCACTATCAGAGAAAAGTGTCACTGTGATGATGTACTATCAGAGAAAAGAGTCATTGTGATGATGTACTATCAGAGAAAAGTGTCACTGTGATGATGTACTATCAGAGAAAATGGTCACTGTGATTATGTACTAACAGAGAAAAGAGTCACTGTGATGATGTACTATCAGATAAATGAGTCACTGTTATGATGTACTATCAAGAAAAATGTCACTGTGATGATGTACTATCAGAGAAAAGAGTCACTGTGATGATGTACTATCATAGAAAAGAGTCACTGTGATGATGTACTATAAGAGAAAAGAGTCATTGTGATGATGCACTATCAGAGAAAAGATTCACTGTGATGATGTACTATCAGAGAAAAGAGTCATTGTGATGATGTACTATCAGAGAAAAGATTCATTGTGATGATGAACTATCATAGAAAAGAGTCACTGTGATGATGTACTATCAGAGAAAAGAGTTACTGTGATGATGTACTATCAGAGAAAAGAGTCACTGTGAAGATGTACTATCAGAGAAAAGTGTCACTGTGATTATGTACTAACAGAGAAAAGAGTCAATGTGATGATGTACTATCAGATAAAGAGTCACTGTGATGATGTACTATCAAAAAAAATGTCACTGTGATTATGTACTATCAGAGAAAAGAGTCACTGTGATAATGCACTATCAGAGAAAAGTGTCACTGTGATGATGTACTATCAGAGAAAAGAGTCATTGTGATGATGTACTATCAGAGAAAAGAGTCATTGTTATGATGCATTATCAGAGAAAAGTGTCACTGTGATGATGTACTATCAGAGTTAAGAGTCACTGTGATGATGTACTATCAGAGAAAATAGTCATTGTGATGATGCACTATCAGAGAAAAGTGTCATTGTGATGATGTACTATCAGAAAAAAGAGTCATTGTGATGATGTACTATCAGAGAAAAGTGTCATTGTGATGATGTACTATCAGAGAAAAGTGTCACTTTGATGATGTACTATCAAAGAAAAGAGTCATTGTGATGATGCACTATCAGAGAAAAGTGTCACTGTGATGATACTATCAGAGAAAAGAGTAACTGTGATGATGTACTATCAGAGAAAAGTGTCACTGTGATTATGTTTTAACAGAGAAAAGAGTATCAAGAAAAATGTCACTGTGATGATGTACTATCAGAGAAAAGAGTCACTGTGATGATGCACTATCAGAGAAAAGTGTCACTTTGATGATGTACTATCAAAGAAAAGAGTCATTGTGATGATGCACTATCAGAGAAAAGTGTCACTGTGATGATGTACTATCAGAGAAAAGAGTCATTGTGATGATGTACTATCAGAGAAAAGTGTCACTGTGATGATGTACTATCAGAGAAAATGGTCACTGTGATTATATACTAACAGAGAAAAGAGTCACTGTGATGATGTACTATCAGACAAAAGAGTCACTGTTATGATGTACTATCAAGAAAAATGTCACTGTGATGATGTACTATCAGAGAAAAGAGTCACTGTGATGATGTACTATCATAGAAAAGAGTCACTGTGATGATGTACTATAAGAGAAAAGAGTCATTGTGATGATGCACTATCAGAGAAAAGATTCACTGTGATGATGTACAATCAGAGAAAAGAGTCATTGTGATGATGTACTATCAGAGAAAAGAGTCATTGTGATGATGAACTATCATAGAAAAGAGTCACTGTGATGATGTACTATCAGAGAAAAGAGTTACTGTGATGATGTACTATCAGAGAAAAGAGTCACTGTGAAGATGTACTATCAGAGAAAAGTGTCACTGTGATTATGTACTAACAGAGAAAAGAGTCAATGTGATGATGTACTATCAGATAAAGAGTCACTGTGATGATGTACTATCAAGAAAAATGTCACTGTGATGATGTACTATCAGAGAAAAGAGTCACTGTGATAATGCACTATCAGAGAAAAGTGTCACTGTGATGATGCACTATCAGAGAAAAGTGTCACTGTGATGATGTACTATCAAAGAAAAGAGTCATTGTGATGATGCACTATCAGAGAAAAGTGTCACTGTGATGATGTACTATCAGAGAAAAGAGTCATTGTGATGATGTACTATCAGAGAAAAGTGTCACTGTGAAGATGTACTATCAGAGAAAATGGTCACTGTGATTATGTACTAACAGAGAAAAGAGTCACTGTGATGATGTACTATCAGATAAAAGAGTCACTGTTATGATGTACTATCAAGAAAAATGTTACTGTGATGATGTACTATCAGAGAAAAGAGTCACTGTGATGATGTACTATCATAGAAAAGAGTCACTGTGATGATGTACTATAAGAGAAAAGAGTCATTGTGATGATGCACTATGAGAGAAAAGATTCACTGTGATGATGTACTATCAGAGAAAAGAGTCATTGTGATGATGTACTATCAGAGAAAAGAGTCATTGTGATGATGAACTATCATAGAAAAGAGTCACTGTGATGATGTACTATCAGAGAGAAGAGTTACTGTGATGATGTACTATCAGAGAAAAGAGTCACTGTGAAGATGTACTATCAGAGAAGAGTGTCACTGTGATTATGTACTAACAGAGAAAAGAGTCAATGTGATGATGTACTATCAGATAAAGAGTCACTGTGATGATGTACTATCAAAAAAAATGTCACTGTGATTATGTACTATCAGAGAAAAGAGTCACTGTGATAATGCACTATCAGAGAAAAGTGTCACTGTGATGATGTACTATCAGAGAAAAGAGTCATTGTGATGATGTACTCTCAGAGAAAAGAGTCATTGTTATGATGCATTATCAGAGAAAAGTGTCACTGTGATGATGTACTATCAGAGTTAAGAGTCACTGTGATGATGTACTATCAGAGAAAATAGTCATTGTGATGATGCACTATCAGAGAAAAGTGTCATTGTGATGATGTACTATCAGAAAAAAGAGTCATTGTGATGATGTACTATCAGAGAAAAGTGTCATTGTGATGATGTACTATCAGAGAAAAGTGTCACTTTGATGATGTACTATCAAAGAAAAGAGTCATTGTGATGATGCACTATCAGAGAAAAGTGTCACTGTGATGATACTATCAGAGAAAAGAGTAACTGTGATGATGTACTATCAGAGAAAAGTGTCACTGTGATTATGTTCTAACAGAGAAAAGAGTATCAAGAAAAATGTCACTGTGATGATGTACTATCAGAGAAAAGAGTCACTGTGATGATGCACTATCAGAGAAAAGTGTCACTTTGATGATGTACTATCAAAGAAAAGAGTCATTGTGATGATGCACTATCAGAGAAAAGTGTCACTGTGATGATGTACTATCAGAGAAAATAGTCATTGTGATGATGCACTATCAGAGAAAAGTGTCATTGTGATGATGTACTATCAGAAAAAAGAGTCATTGTGATGATGTACTATCAGAGAAAAGTGTCATTGTGATGATGCACTATCAGAGAAAAGTGTCACTTTGATGATGTACTATCAAAGAAAAGAGTCATTGTGATGATGCACTATCAGAGATAAGTGTCACTGTGATGATGTACTATCAGAGAAAAGAGTCATTGTGATGATGTACTATCAGAGAAAAGTGTCACTGTGATTATGTTCTAACAGAGAAAAGAGTATCAAGAAAAATGTCACTGTGATGATGTACTATCAGAGAAAAGATTCACTGTGATGATGCACTATCAGAGAAAAGTGTCACTTTGATGATGTACTATCAAAGAAAAGAGTCATTGTGATGATGCACTATCAGAGAAAAGTGTCACTGTGATGATGTACTATCAGAGAAAAGAGTCTTTGTGATGATGTACTATCAGAGAAAAGAGTCACTGTGATGATGTACTATCAGACAAAAGAGTCACTGTGATGATGTACTATCAGAGAAAAGTGTCACTGTGATTATGTTCTAACAGAGAAAAGAGTATCAAGAAAAATGTCACTGTGATGATGTACTATCAGAGAAAAGAGTCACTGTGATGATGCACTATCAGAGAAAAGTGTCACTTTGATGATGTACTATCAAAGAAAAGAGTCATTGTGATGATGCACTATCAGAGAAAAGTGTCACTGTGATGATGTACTATCAGAGAAAAGAGTCATTGTGATGATGTACTATCAGAGAAAAGAGTCACTGTGATGATGTACTATCAGACAAAAGAGTCACTATTATGATGTACTATCAAGAAAAATGTCACTGTGATGATGTACTATCAGAGAAAAGAGTCACTGTGATGATGTACTATCATAGAAAAGAGTCACTGTGATGATGTACTATAAGAGAAAAGAGTCATTGTGATGATGCACTATCAGAGAAAAGATTCACTGTGATGATGTACTATCAGAGAAAAGAGTCATTGTGATGATGTACTATCAGAGAAAAGAGTCACTGTGATGATGTACTATCAGAGAAAAGAGTTACTGTGATGATGTACTATCAGAGAAAAGAGTCACTGTGAAGATGTACTATCAGAGAAAAGTGTCACTGTGATGATGTACTAACAGAGAAAAGAGTCACTGTGATGATGTACTATCAGAGAAAAGAGTCACTGTGATGATGTACTATCAGATAAAGAGTCACTGTGATGATGTACTATCAAGAAAAATGTCACTGTGATGATGTACTATCAGAGAAAAGAGTCACTGTGATAATGCACTATCAGAGAAAAGTGTCACTGTGATGATGTACTATCAGAGAAAAGAGTCATTGTGATGATGTACTATCAGAGAAAAGAGTCATTGTTATGATGCATTATCAGAGAAAAGTGTCACTGTGATGATGTACTATCAGAGTTAAGAGTCACTGTGATGATGTACTATCAGAGAAAATAGTCATTGTGATGATGCACTATCAGAGAAAAGTGTCATTGTGATGATGTACTATCAGAAAAAAGAGTCATTGTGATGATGTACTATCAGAGAAAAGTGTCATTGTGATGATGTACTATCAGAGAAAAGTGTCACTTTGATGATGTACTATCAAAGAAAAGAGTCATTGTGATGATGCACTATCAGAGAAAAGTGTCACTGTGATGATGTACTATCAGAGAAAAGAGTCATTGTGATGATGTACTATCAGAGAAAAGTGTCACTGTGATGATGTACTATCAGAGAAAAGTGTCACTGTGATGATGTACTATCAGAGAAAAGAGTCATTGTGATGATGTACTATTAAAGAAAAGAGTCACTGTGATGATGTACTATCAGAGAAAAGAGTCACAGTGATGATGTACTATCAGAAAAAGAGTCATTGTGATGATGTACTATCAGAGAATAGAGTCACTGTGATGATGTACTATCAGAGAATAGAGTCACTGTGATGATGTACTATCAGAGAAAAGAGTCACTGTGTTAATTTACTATCAGAGAAAAGAGTCACTGTGATGATGTACTATTAGAGAGAAGTGTCATTGTGATGATGAACTATCATAGAAGAGAGTCACTGTGATGATGTACATATCAGAGAAAAGAGTCACTGTGATGATGTAGTATTAGAGAAGAGTGTCATTGTGATGATGAACTATCATAGAAAAGAGTCACTGTGATGATATACTATTAGAGAAAAGTGTCATTGTGATGATGTACTATCAGAGAAAAGAGTCATTGTGATGATGTACTTTTAAAGAAAAGTGTCATTGTGATGATGAACTATCATAGAAAAGAGTCACTGTGATGATGTACTATCAGAGAAAAGAGTCACTGTGATGATGTACTATTAGATAAAAGTGTCATTGTGATGATGAACTATCATAGAAAAGAGTCACTGTGATGATGTACTATTAGAGAAAAGTGTCATTGTGATGATGTACTAGCACTAACAGAGAAAAATTCAATGTGATGATGTGCTATCAGAGAAAAGAGTCATTGTGATGATGTACTATCAGAGAAAAAAGTCATTGTGATGATGAACTATCATAGAAAAGAGTCACTGTGATGATGTACTATCAGAGAAAAGAGTCATTGTGATGATGTACTATTAGAGAAAAGTGTCATTGTGATGATAAACTATCATAGAATAGAGTCACTGTGATGATGTACTATCAGAGAAAAGAGTCACTGTGATGATGTACTATCAGAGAAAAGAGTCACTGTGATGATGTACTATCAGAGAAAAGTGTCACTGTGATTATGTACTAACAGAGAAAAGAGTCACTGTGATGATGTACTATCAGATAAAGAGACACTGTGATGATGTACTATCAAGAAAAATGTCACTGTGATGATGTACTATCAGAGGAAAGAGTCACTGTGATGATGCACTATCGGAGAAAAGTGTCACTGTGATGATGTACTATCAAAGAAAAGATTCATTGTGATGATGCACTATCATAGAAAAGTGTCACTGTGATGATGTACTTTCAGAGAAAAGAGTCATTGTGATGATGTACTATCAGAGAAAAGAGTCACTGTGATGATGTACTATCAGAGAAAAAAGTCACTGTGATGATGTACTATCATAGAAAAGTGTCATTGTGATGATGTACTATTAGAGAAAAGAGTCACTGTGATGATGTACTATCAGAGAAAAGAGTCACTGTGATGATGTACTATCAGAGAAAAGAGTCACTGTGATGATGTACTATTAGAGAAAAGAGTCACTGTGATGATGTACTATTAGAGAAAAGAGTCACTGTGTTGATGTACTCTCAGAAAAAAGTGTCACTGTGATGATGTACTATCAGAGAAAAGTGTCATTGTGATAATGTACTATCAGAGAAAAGAGTCATTGTGATGATGTACTATCAGAGAAAAGAGTCACTGTGATGATGTACTATCAAGAAAAATGTCACTGTGATGATGTACTATCAGAGAAAAGAATCACTGTGATGATGTACTATCATAGAAAAGAGTCACTGTGATGATGTACTATCAGAAAAAAGTGTCACTGTGATGATGTACTATCAGAGAAAAGTGTCATTGTGATAATGTACTATCAGAGAAAAGAGTCATTGTGATGATGCACTATCAGAGAAAAGTGTCACTGTGATTATGTACTAACAGAGAAAAGAGTCACTGTGATGATGTACTATCAGATAAAGAGACACTGTGATGATGTACTATCAAGAAAAATGTCACTGTGATGATGTACTATCAGAGGAAAGAGTCACTGTGATGATGCACTATCGGAGAAAAGTGTCACTGTGATGATGTACTATCAAAGAAAAGATTCATTGTGATGATGCACTATCATAGAAAAGTGTCACTGTGATGATGTACTTTCAGAGAAAAGAGTCATTGTGATGATGTACTATCAGAGAAAAGAGTCACTGTGATGATGTACTATCAGAGAAAAAAGTCACTGTGATGATGTACTATCATAGAAAAGTGTCATTGTGATGATGTACTATTAGAGAAAAGAGTCACTGTGATGATGTACTATCAGAGAAAAGAGTCACTGTGATGATGTACTATCAGAGAAAAGAGTCACTGTGATGATGTACTATTAGAGAAAAGAGTCACTGTGATGATGTACTATTAGAGAAAAGAGTCACTGTGTTGATGTACTCTCAGAAAAAAGTGTCACTGTGATGATGTACTATCAGAGAAAAGTGTCATTGTGATAATGTACTATCAGAGAAAAGAGTCATTGTGATGATGTACTATCAGAGAAAAGAGTCACTGTGATGATGTACTATCAAGAAAAATGTCACTGTGATGATGTACTATCAGAGAAAAGAATCACTGTGATGATGTACTATCATAGAAAAGAGTCACTGTGATGATGTACTATCAGAAAAAAGTGTCACTGTGATGATGTACTATCAGAGAAAAGTGTCATTGTGATAATGTACTATCAGAGAAAAGAGTCATTGTGATGATGCACTATCAGAGAAAAGTGTCATTGTGATGATGTACTATCAGAAAAAAGAGTCATTGTGATGATGTACTATCAGAGAAAAGTGTCATTGTGATGATGTACTATCAGAGTTAAGAGTCACTGTGATGATGTACTATCAGAGAAAATAGTCATTGTGATGATGCACTATCAGAGAAAAGTGTCATTGTGATGATGTACTATCAGAAAAAAGAGTCATTGTGATGATGTACTATCAGAGAAAAGTGTCATTGTGATGATGTACTATCAGAGAAAAGTGTCACTTTGATGATGTACTATCAAAGAAAAGAGTCATTGTGATGATGCACTATCAGAGAAAAGTGTCACTGTGATGATACTATCAGAGAAAAGAGTAACTGTGATGATGTACTATCAGAGAAAAGTGTCACTGTGATTATGTTCTAACAGAGAAAAGAGTATCAAGAAAAATGTCACTGTGATGATGTACTATCAGAGAAAAGAGTCTTTGTGATGATGTACTATCAGAGAAAAGAGTCACTGTGATGATGTACTATCAGACAAAAGAGTCACTGTGATGATGTACTATCAGAGAAAAGTGTCACTGTGATTATGTTCTAACAGAGAAAAGAGTATCAAGAAAAATGTCACTGTGATGATGTACTATCAGAGAAAAGAGTCACTGTGATGATGCACTATCAGAGAAAAGTGTCACTTTGATGATGTACTATCAAAGAAAAGAGTCATTGTGATGATGCACTATCAGAGAAAAGTGTCACTGTGATGATGTACTATCAGAGAAAAGAGTCATTGTGATGATGTACTATCAGAGAAAAGAGTCACTGTGATGATGTACTATCAGACAAAAGAGTCACTATTATGATGTACTATCAAGAAAAATGTCACTGTGATGATGTACTATCAGAGAAAAGAGTCACTGTGATGATGTACTATCATAGAAAAGAGTCACTGTGATGATGTACTATAAGAGAAAAGAGTCATTGTGATGATGCACTATCAGAGAAAAGATTCACTGTGATGATGTACTATCAGAGAAAAGAGTCATTGTGATGATGTACTATCAGAGAAAAGAGTCACTGTGATGATGTACTATCAGAGAAAAGAGTTACTGTGATGATGTACTATCAGAGAAAAGAGTCACTGTGAAGATGTACTATCAGAGAAAAGTGTCACTGTGATGATGTACTAACAGAGAAAAGAGTCACTGTGATGATGTACTATCAGAGAAAAGAGTCACTGTGATGATGTACTATCCAGATTAAAGAGTCACTGTGATGATGTACTATCAAGAAAAATGTCACTGTGATGATGTACTATCAGAGAAAAGAGTCACTGTGATAATGCACTATCAGAGAAAAGTGTCACTGTGATGATGTACTATCAGAGAAAAGAGTCATTGTGATGATGTACTATCAGAGAAAAGAGTCATTGTTATGATGCATTATCAGAGAAAAGTGTCACTGTGATGATGTACTATCAGAGTTAAGAGTCACTGTGATGATGTACTATCAGAGAAAATAGTCATTGTGATGATGCACTATCAGAGAAAAGTGTCATTGTGATGATGTACTATCAGAAAAAAGAGTCATTGTGATGATGTACTATCAGAGAAAAGTGTCATTGTGATGATGTACTATCAGAGAAAAGTGTCACTTTGATGATGTACTATCAAAGAAAAGAGTCATTGTGATGATGCACTATCAGAGAAAAGTGTCACTGTGATGATGTACTATCAGAGAAAAGAGTCATTGTGATGATGTACTATCAGAGAAAAGTGTCACTGTGATGATGTACTATCAGAGAAAAGTGTCACTGTGATGATGTACTATCAGAGAAAAGAGTCATTGTGATGATGTACTATTAAAGAAAAGAGTCACTGTGATGATGTACTATCAGAGAAAAGAGTCACAGTGATGATGTACTATCAGAAAAAGAGTCATTGTGATGATGTACTATCAGAGAATAGAGTCACTGTGATGATGTACTATCAGAGAATAGAGTCACTGTGATGATGTACTATCAGAGAAAAGAGTCACTGTGTTAATTTACTATCAGAGAAAAGAGTCACTGTGATGATGTACTATTAGAGAGAAGTGTCATTGTGATGATGAACTATCATAGAAGAGAGTCACTGTGATGATGTACATATCAGAGAAAAGAGTCACTGTGATGATGTAGTATTAGAGAAGAGTGTCATTGTGATGATGAACTATCATAGAAAAGAGTCACTGTGATGATATACTATTAGAGAAAAGTGTCATTGTGATGATGTACTATCAGAGAAAAGAGTCATTGTGATGATGTACTTTTAAAGAAAAGTGTCATTGTGATGATGAACTATCATAGAAAAGAGTCACTGTGATGATGTACTATCAGAGAAAAGAGTCACTGTGATGATGTACTATTAGATAAAAGTGTCATTGTGATGATGAACTATCATAGAAAAGAGTCACTGTGATGATGTACTATTAGAGAAAAGTGTCATTGTGATGATGTACTAGCACTAACAGAGAAAAATTCAATGTGATGATGTGCTATCAGAGAAAAGAGTCATTGTGATGATGTACTATCAGAGAAAAAAGTCATTGTGATGATGAACTATCATAGAAAAGAG
>CANNZV010000553.1:0-260050 GCA_947561585.1 Caprella mutica | reverse complement strand
CGGAAAAAAAAACCCCGTGCAATAAGCAAAGAACCCCCGGGGCAAAAAAAACCCCGGTCGATATAAATATATCCTAATTCAATTTCATTAATTTTCATTCATTTTTTATTAATAAAATTACTATATGTTATAAATATAAGAGATATAGTGCACCTAAGGTAAGGTTAGTGGTCGATTGGGAGGGGGGGGGGGAGTTTGGGGTTGACAAAATGTAACTGTACTTATTTTTTACTATAAAATAGGTAATTGGGTGTACCTTATTTTGCAAATTACTGTGTCATATTTTCGAAGAAAATGTAATAATTAGTGGTTCGCATTGAATAATATTTAATATATTAATAAAAATGAATTATGCTATTTATATAGACCGGGGTTTTTTGCACCGGGGTTTTTTTTTTTTTTTTTTTGTCCGGGGAGTTTATTGCACTGTTTTTCTTTTTGTCCGGGGGGTATTTTGCACGGTTTTTTTTTGACCGCAGGGGTTTTTTGCACGGGGGGTTATTGTCCTGGTATCAGTAATAAAGTCTATTGAGGTTTTTATCAATCCGTCTCTTTTCGTCCTGTTAATACCTTCTATAGATTTAAAAATAAGTGACTTTATCTAAATATTCCAATATTAAGTTTGAGTTCAAATTAATCCATCAATTTTAAAATATATGACGATCATTAAATAAGACTAGCATGCAATATTAAATGTTTAAGAAAATAACATATTTCAGAAACATACAAATGATTTATCGTTTCTATCGAACATACCTAACAAGAAATCCTGAGGATAGTGTCTTTATTTTGATATTTTACGATAAAATACCACCAATATATACAATAATGGAAAATAACAGATTGTCTGTTGATTAATCGTATATAATTCAGTATTATATATAGTAATCTTTTATATTACTTTTAAAAAAGTTTAAAATTATGGAACTGGTCGATAACTCGAAACCTACCCCAGTTCATTCTGTTACAGTAATAAAGAATAAAGATCTGTCCAGACTCTCTGACAAATCACTTGAGTTTGGAAATACTTATGTTCGGGTGAACAGGGGCAATCTGATTTCTACTAGTGTTCGCGTCGAGACGAAAGCAATATGATCAGGAAATGTCCGTGTTCGCGATTCTGCATTATGAATTCATTGGAAAATATATATATGAGGTTGTTGATAGATAATACCAAACAATTTAGCAACTTTAGAAGCAATCATGGATTAAAGAAATTATTACCTAGGTACCTAGCCGATGTAAAATATAAATTCTCACCTAGGTACTAGGCAGAACCTAGCCATTTATATATCGGAAGTATACATAATATAATACCTAGTACCTACCTAGAGAAACCTCTCAGTAATCAGACACTCCTAGTACTCGCAAAGTCGGAGTTATCATAGATCATGATAGGTCTATCTAAATTTAATTTTATACATTTTCATTATCTAAGTAGGTATACGTCAACGATCACTTCCAAATATTTTTTCCTATAAGCCATAACTAGAGCTGCTTTGATGAATCACTTAGATCTGTCGTTGCCAGTGTGACCGATGTAGAGTTCAGGCAACTTTACTGGTTGGCCTTTGTGGACTGGATTGTAGGAGAGCTGGAGATTTGCCTTACCTGCTTTTGTGTCTTCAATGTATTCTGTGAGTGATTTGGTTGAAGCTATACTTTATTAATGTAGTCGATACCAGAGAGCTTACGGATGCAGTTGGGACATGGAGGCAGGGTTTACAGGCTGGTCTCCCGGTACCAGTCCATGAGTCCAGTCAAAAAGAATGGGATACACGACGGGCTCATTCATTAATGGAGAGTCTGATGGCTAGAGCTGTTCAGGTGGCAAGGGCACAACTGTTATAAACCCCAAGCAAAAAACCCCCGCTGCAAAAAATCCCGGTCTATATAAAGAGCATAATTCATTTTTATTAATATATTAAACATTATTCAATGCAAACCAATAATTATTACATTTTCTTCGAAAATATGACACTGTAATTTGCAAAATAAGGTAATTACCTATTTTTATAGTAAAAATAAGTACAGTATACATTTTGTCACCCTCAAACTCCCTCCCCTCCCCCCTCCTAATTGGACCACTAACCTAATCTTAGGTGCACTATATCTCTTTATATTTATAACGTATAGTAATTTTATTAATAAAAAATTAATGAAAATTAATAAAATTGAATTAGGCTATTTATATCGACCGGGCTTTTTTTGCACCGGGGGTTTTTTGCTTGGGGGGTTCTTGTCCGGGGGGTTTATTGCACGGGTTCTTTTTTTGTCCAGGGGGTACATTGCACGGGGGTTATTGTCCTGTCACCTTTATTACTACTCTCCCTTTCAGAATCATCTCAAATTGTCTCCATCAAACCATCGTGTTCAGATAATTTAGATTTGGTCCATGGTAAGTGTCTCTACTACAGAAACGAAAAGAAGAAGAAACGATGCACATTATGGATGTGTTACAAGAACCATCACCTTCAAAGACGTCAAGGATTTAATGTCCTTCTTGCTCAATCTTCAAAACTCAGGTTAGATTAATGTATATATAAATCTCCCAGCCGCAAATTATAATCAATGATCGGCGGCTTACAATCGATGATTCGACGAAAATTGAATTATAATTTATCATGAACTCAAAATACATATATAGATATTCTTCCTCGAGCATTCAACACAAAGGATATTGAAAATTCACTAAATAGATACTACTAGCATTAACCCATTACCAGTATGAAAAGTGTAAAATTTTCTACATTTTTCTCTTCAGGACCAACACATAACGAGTTTCCGATGTGGTCTGGACACGCTTTGGTTGATGAGAGTGACAGCAGGTTCGGTGCAATGAATAATGACGCTCAGGTGAATGAAAATATTTTATTATTTAAAACAGCAATTACCTTTAAAATGATAAACATGGTAAATCTAAACGTTAAGAACGTTAATACCTCCTGCTCTCATTTGAGTGTAGTCATTTCACTGAGTACAAATCTTTCTTTCTAAATTCATTGAGCTGTAAATACTATGAACCATAAATTTATTGAATGTAAATTATTTTGTTTATATACTTTTCACAATTTATATCTAACAACATTCTCTGTTTCTCTTGAAGGTTTCACGATTGTTCTACAGGAACTCTGATGTTGCCAATTTATCCTCCTGTGGTTACCTGTATACAGTCAAGTTCGCTGGCATTATTCCCTCAACTACTGCATGGTGTTATTCATTGGAATACAACTTCCTTTGTGAACAGCCAGTTATCTAATTCATCACATTATTTGGGGAATAGTCTTAGAGATATGAATTGAATATAATACTTAAATTGTGTTCATCTTTATTTTCAACTATTGTAGGTTATTTTAACCCTGCACTGTCCACTTTATTCACAACTATTGTAGGTTGTTTTAACCCATCACTGTGCACTTTATTTACAACTACTGTAGATTATTTTGGTTTTAGGAATTTTCGCATTGGGAAAATTCACCGTCGGAATTTTAGCCGTTGAAAAATTGGCCGTATGGAATATTCGCCGTAAGGATGAAATTATAGAGAACATAAACTATTGAAACACCTATAAGTATTTATAAAAAATATTGATAATTATAAAGAAAATCAATTTGTAAAATAACTATACGACTGAAAATTTTAGATTTTTTTATAAGAATTTATTATAATGTAATATTGTAAAACTGGGAGGCCTAAAATTTATGTTAACTGTTCATATATGTAATGTATATTCTAATTATTGCTCGCATTATTATATGTGATGAGAGGTCTCAGAATAACATTTGGAGTGGTTTGATTAGTAAAAACTATTTTTTTGTTAAAGAAAACTGTTCATTAAAAATGACTAAGATCACTAGTGATGATCAGCTGTTCTATTTTTTGGCTAATCCTAAACGGTTCGCATCATTTCCCCTCCAAAGCGTTTGTGTTCTTGTGTGTTTAATATTATGAGTTTAAGATAAGGTCGAATCTTTTCTAATTATTGTACTATTCTGAGTTATTGATAATTTCATACCTACCTAATAATTGATTCTTTTGATTCATTCGGCATTACATTATAGGGTTTACCTCTTGATATCTGAATTATTGTGCAATTGTGCAGGGTAGCTAGTACACCGTTTATAATGCTACATTTAAATATCTCTCTTGTCAGTTTATGCGATCTCTCTAAACCAATAGTCCATTGATTTCTATTTTAGCAACCATATAAATCCTCGTTGCTGCGATTCTAACATAGTATGAGATATAAATGGGAATATAATTGTTTTAGTCCTATATTATTATTTATGAATATTAACATATATATAAGAAAATATATTTAGTTATTTTATTATTATTTAGATATTATTTAAATATTCCTCACGGCGAATCTTTATAACAGTGAATATTCCATCGAAGAAAATTCCCTGAACTATTGTAGGCTATTTTAATCTTTCACTGCGCACTTTATATTCAACTATTTTAAGTTATTTTAACTCTTCACTGTGCATTTTTTTTTACAACTATTGATGACTATTTTAACCTTTCACAGTGCAATTTATTTAGAATTTTCCCAGTTAAAAATAGGTGCAGTACAGTAGCAGTTTTTCCAAAGTTTACGATAGTCTGAGCATTTCTCATCAACGCAAAGCAGATAATCTTGGCGTTGCACAAATTTTAACCGTCATCTATGTGGGCCTTGGAGGTGAACTAGTGAGATACTCTGCCTAGCTTTGAGTAGTTTTACTATGCCTATTGCGTAACACTCTTCAGAACAGAGTATGTAAAATGTCCAAAGTTTGTTGCAGTAATTATTGACTAATGTCTCTAGAGTTAGAAGTAGCATATAGATTATAATTGCTCATAAATTACAATCCAATAGCTTATATGTATGCATAAGATATATGCTACAGTATCCGGTATGATATGTATCCTAGAACAATTTATATCCTTTATAACCTATACTAATGAATTGAGTGTCTTAATTGTCTTCTCATTATGTTGATTAGTTAACTTTGATTTGATCTATTAAATATATTACAGTGAACATGAATTATTTCCACTTGTTATTATACCAGATTATATACTCACAGAAGACTTTAATGTTTGAACTTTAAAGTAATAGAAATCTAGGACCAATACTTCAGTGAAAAGCTTTCATCAGTTACCCTATAACTCACGTACGTACATATGATTGATAAACATACATGAGAGATAAGGAAAATGGTACATTGTCAAATAATTTACATAGAGTAATTTACCATAAAAGGATACATGCTTACTATAGAAAAATGACTTGTTACTAAATTGAAAATTGAAAAAAACGAAACTGCTAGCTCAAATTGCTATTACTACCCAAATTGATAAAACCTTATCTATCATGAAATTGTTTAAAAAGGAAGGATATTTTCTGTGTGTCGTGTCATTAAGTTTGAGTGTCATGGTACAATGTAAAAATACTTTTTATCGAAAACTGAATACATTTTTATAACTTGATTACAATTATATATTCAATCTAGGTGCTTACTTCTGAAACTATCCATAACAAACTGAAGTTATTCAATTCAACCTAATATTACTAAATCATTATTGAAAACATCGTTTTACATGACAATCATTGGAAAAGGCATAATAAATTTTGTGCTAAACAGAATAATAGCTTGGTTACTAAATGAATCTTCAGCAAGAATGCACCGTGAATATTACATTTACGTTCTAAAGAAAAAAATTAAATGTAACCAGTGGCGATGACTCTATCAAAATATGAGTTAATATAGGATAGTTGGTAGATTTTCCTTATTGGTGATTTTGTTTTTGTGTGTATCATTTCTAATTGAAAGTTAATATGTGATTAATGAATAGTAATGTTCTATAAGTGTTTTGTTATAAATGCAATCCCGTAGTTAAACTGCTTACAGTTCTTAGGTACCTATGCAGTATGCAGGCGGTAAGTACTTACCTAGTTTTATTCCAGGATTGAATTTAACACCAAACTTAATGTGGTATCATAGGTATTGATTATTAAGATAAGACCTAAAGATTTAACACAAGCCAACTAACTACCTACCTAAATATAAGTGAATAGGTAATTCTTTGAAGAATGTAATAGGTACCTATGTATGTAATTGTAGAAACTATCACAAAAAAGTGTATCCGTCAGCTGTAGTATGCTATTTTAGCTAGCGTTTTTGACCATTTTTTCTACATACGGCATTTTAAAGAGAATTAATCCGCTTGTGACAGTCCTCCATGAAGGAGGAGCCTATTGCAAGGGTGAAATATTGGGTGAAATGGGAGATATGAGATGCATATCTTGGGGTGGGGATACTGATTATATGTACTGATTAGTGATTATATATACTTTTTTTTAAATTGCAGTATAAATTATTAAATATCATTTTTTAATCCATTTAATGTTCATTTACACAGACGATAAGAAAATTTAAAATTGTGCGTAATATTTCAGGTTATTTTCCTAATTTAATTTACAATTTACTTTCATATATTTTTTATATGATTTACTTTCGGTCATTTTAGATTACCAGATCAGCATTTTCGTATTTCGTTCGAATACGATAGGAAATTTTCACAATGTTCTGCTTTACGAACTTCATCATCATGAATAATTGATTATGAATTGTGTAGTCACAAAGCTAAATAATATAAATAGGTTTAATTAGAAAAATTTGAACGTGAATGAAAATAAAATTTCAACAAAATAGATGATTGTGAAGGTTTTTCTTTATTCCTTGAAATCAAATGGGATGTAAGACAAATTTCTGTACTTTAGATTAAATAAGAACATTTTAAACTAAAATTAAGATAAAATGACAAACTAAAACACCCAAATATTCACCTGTAATTGAAGAGACTCAATAATGATAAAAAGTACATAACGTCTAATAACCGTGGTATACACCTGACTACATTCCGTAGCTAATAGGACATTCTGATATAACATTACAATGGAGGTATGGCATTCTTTGTCTCTATCCTCTACCTCAGATGGAGTTACGTATTAACCTTATAATAATATCCCTCGCCATTGATTTATATATGGAAATATGAGACGTGATAGAAATGTATGTTGTAATATTTAAAATATCTACAGAACATACTGTGACATCTAGTTTTTTATATAACACGAACAAAATAATCGAATATTTACGACCAAGGACCAAACTTACTGCAGATAAAAGCAGAAGCAATTCAGTTAAATAGCATGATAACTAAAGTTAATTAGCTAACATATAGGATACAATTTAAATTGTGCCAAAAATAGTGTTAAAAGTCATTAAAAATAATAACATATTAATTCGTGTTACATCGTTTGACAATGATAATAAAGTCAGTGACGTTCAATAATTGCACGAGGAAAATAAAATGGAAATATAGCTAATCATTTCCAAAGGAGTAAATAAAGTTAATTCATAGTTGAATAAAAGACGTTCATTGATAAAGATAAATAAACTTAAGTCCTTTGTTTATTATTTCAAATAATTCTGCATTTAATTACAATAGACTTATCGCTTACGTTAATGTGAAGAAATTTCCCCCGACTAAATTGACTACGATTATTATGATTTATAGCTGTTATCATTATAATATATAATGAAAGCATTAAGGTTTAAGTGTCAATTAGCAGGATAATAATCCCTTTCAACAATACATAATATAGCAGGAAATAATTAATCCAGCAAATTAAGAGACTTAAGAGTGTGGTAATCTTTTCACTAATTGCTACATCGGTTGATTGTTATAACCTCGTGAAACATGGAGCAACTTTTTAAATTTACATATTTATTTATCTAAAGTCAGCATTCGATAATCTGGGGTAATTTATTTGGTAATTCATTCACTGAATGTATTTAAAAGTATTGTAGTGAATATATGAAGTCTTTTCAACTTAATATTATTGGGTTCATTTTAATGTAGTCTGATGTGGTGAACTGATTCGTCTGAAGTCGCTTGCAGGGATCAATGAGCCGAATTCTTTCACCACATTTATTTGATTCTATTTGGCATCTTGAGTTTTTACCTAACAGACATTTGATTTCAAGTATTTTGACTTCAAGCTTTTCTATGACAGAGATATCTTTTTTCATTAATTAAAAAAAATCACCATATACAGGGTCGTGCAGCTAGATTGGGACTAACTTTAACAGCACATATCTTCCGTAATTTCTAACCTATGACTAATTTCTTTTTTTCAGTCAATCTTCAAGCCCTTTGCTATAATACTTCAGATTAAGATCTAGCATATTTCGCTAAAATATGGCGGAATTAGCGCGAAGAACGACCATATGTGAAATGAGACGTGCCGGGAACTCTGTTTCAGACATTATTAAGAGCACTGGCTATGCGAAATCGACTGTTTATCGAGTTGTTGCTGCTTTTGATGCTGAGAGTAAGGTTCAGAGAAGTCGACACAGTCCCCGCAGTGATTGAAAGAGAACCAAAACATTCCTTGCTGGGCTGAAAAGGACGTTGAATCAGACCCAAGCCAGCCGATGTCAAAACTGGCACAAAAGCGCAGCGTGAGTCGTAGCACCATCAGCAGGGCAGTCAAGGAAGACCTTGGTATGAAGTCATACGTAAGGAGAGTCCGTAACCCGCTCCAGAGCCCTCAGAGCTGAAAGATGCCCAAAGCTTCTGAACCATCTGAAACACAAAGGAGGACATGTCCGCGTTTTTGTTGACGAGAAAAAGTTCGTTGTTGATGAGGCTGCAAGTCGCCAGAACACTCGGGTAGTTGCCTCCGACCGTTCAGAAGTTCCTCTTGTGATGCAGAACAAAAATCCCGCTTCTGTGATGGTTTTTGCAGCCGTCGCAAGTGATGGTAAGGTGATGCCTCCTCATTTTATCGAAGCGGGTCTTAAAATCAACCCAGCGGAGTACTTGAAAATTCTGAAAGATGTTTTTATGCCGTGGATACGTAGGAACTACGATCCCTTCACAGTGATGCTCGTTCAAGACTCTGCGCCCGCGCATGGAACAAAGAAAGTTCAGGATTTCCTGAGGGAGAATCTTCCTTTGATGGTCCCGAAGGATATTTGGCCCAACAGCTCCCCAGATCTGAATGTCTGTGACTATTGGCTGTTTGGCGTCATTGAGGGATAGTCTAACGTAACTTCACATTCAAGTGTCAACTCTCTGAAGGCCGCCATTCGTCGGGCATTTCGTAATCTTGACCCCGAGGATGTAAAAATGAGTTGTTCACGGTTTCGCTCGAGAATCTCCCAAATTATTGACGCAAAGGGTAGTCACATAGAATGATTTTGTTCTGTAGACAAAAACGAGCAAATAAATACAAGTAAAAATTACATTTAATTATTATTTGCCTATCAAAATAGCAAAATTTAAAAAAGTCATGTTAGTCCCAATTTAGCTGCACGACCCTGTATAATGTGTTAGTCCTCAAAAGTATTCTAAACAGAAAATAAATTTGAATTGTGTGATATAACATTCACTTGAATTGTTCACTTAGAACAATAAATAAATAAACAGTAACATGATGTAATGACCACATCGTCGAGTTATAGCACAAGTAACACGCACAGTGATATATAATGTTGTGAAACAGTAATTAGTTTCATCAGCTAAATTACTACGTGTATTAGTTATGAGTAATATTCGTTTATAAGTATGACCACTACATTTTCTATCACAGGTCGATATTTCGCCTTACTAACATATGCATTATGCAAATTAGAATCGAAAGAAATATTGATGATTATAGGTTATGAGTAAATGTGTGTTGGACATTGAACGGACGGTGATTTTAATTTTAGGTTTATAATAATATGGAACTGTGAGGTTAGCTTTTCAAAAGTCAACGAAAAAGAACTTAATCGACATTATGAAATTTTTTTATAGTTAATCATTTTTTCAATGTATTTGTTGAAATTCATTAGCTAATAACAATTGTTGTTAGAAAATGACCTCGTTTTGATTGAGGTATATAAGTTTATTAAGAAACTATTTAGTTATATTAGAGATGAACTGAGCCTTTACGGATAAATAGCTACTTCTTCTATTTATCAGCGCTTCATTCAACAACGATATTCTGTTTCATTTGATTCATTAAAGCATATAGTGAAAATATTTTGATTTATTTAGTAAATAAAACTCTAAAATCCATTAGACTATTTTGTTGAAGTCCCAACAGGAAATGACATTCAATATTTTAGTTATTTTTTCTAATATATTGTCTGTGGAATTCTATAATATAATTCAAATTCCAATTACACGGTATAACTTCATATAAACAGTTGAGTCAGCATTTCCTGTATTTGTTAATTAATTTAATCAATTAAATGTTTAATAATGAATAACTTTCACTCTAAATTAATAAATGGTGTTTTATTACAAAATATTTAATTACCTATACGTTATGTTAGATTCAGTATCTACATCAAATTAAGTATATTGAAATGCAGTTCGAGTTAATCCAACTGAGGAAAACTCCGGAGAAGAAAGAAAAATTATTATAAATTGTATTGCTTATTTCTTAAAACAATAGATTACAAATTTATCATTTTCATATTCTATCAGATTTTGTGATATATTTTCAAGTTGTTAAATGAAATTTAAGTCAATATCATTATATGAACTTCCTTTGTGTACATTTTCTTTGTGCAACACCTGAGGAAAAAGCTTTATTAAGCTATTTCTACGAGATATTTAGATAATTCTGCTTAAAAAAACTATTGAATAATTTCTATTCAGCCTCTTTTCTCGCAAATCTGATTACAGTTCACTTAGTTTTCGTTTTGAATGCAATTTTCAGTTTTAAGTACAGGCAAATAAAAATGTTTTATACGAGACGATTTTTTGTAACAAGAAGACAATGAGCACAGAGAATTAAATACAGGTACTATCAAAATATACTTTAAATTAGGCAGGAATATTAGCATCATCTGATAAATCTTCAAAGTTGATTGATTGCCACATCGTCTATTGGCTAAAATGAAAGAGCTGTAAATCAGCTTATTTCATGATTGGTTAAGAAATAAGACAAGACACTATATATCTTCGTGAACGGACAGAATGCCTACGGACAAAACGCCTAACTGACAAAATGCCTAAGAGACAAAAGGCCTAACGGACAAATTGCCTGAAATGCATTGTACACTTATTTCCAGTAAAGGGATATCCATAATTCATAAATATTAATAATTTTTAATAAGTGAGACCAAGTGGAAACAAAAGCTTTTGTCTCAGTGAGAGTTAATTAAATCATTGCCTAATTTTATATAAACCATTATTGTAACTCAGCGTTCTTAGTGTAAACATTTTTATTTCACTATTTCATGATTTAATACTTCTATTTAACAAATTAATTGAATATAATCATCTTCCTATAAACAATCATGGAAAATTTATCACTGGAAAAAGTACTTTCTTCCCTTCAACTACTGGTAATTTCCTCCTTCCTTCAATTTTTGCTGTTATGAGTTTTACCTTTCTCTGACAACTGAAATCGAGGCTTCTGAGACCATCTTGATCTGTTGTTCCACTGCTTGTGTATGGTTGCAAAATGAGTAATTGCTTGAATTTTTTTTTTTCAGTTCACTAAAGCTCGCTGCAACTCTTCTGTACTAATGCATTGTGTTGATGGTGGCTCCTGCAAATACGTATCTTTCCAATTTATCATGAGGTTGAAGTAAGACCATTCACCATGAAAAAAGATACAAAAGTAGATCAATATTTTGTTCAATGTTTTAATTTTCCATATGTTTCAGGATGAATAATCTATTATAATTTATAATCCATGCATGTTCAAAATAAGCAATCTTCTTATTACTGTTAATTCATCTGCAAGTTCTTCCTCTCATATATTATTATTGTCATATATTGTCATTATATCATATTCATTGCATCTTATATAATATTCACATATCATACTTACATTGCATGTTGCTCATTTTATTCATTTGTTTATCCTTGTTCTTGTTCCATTTTCCTTCTCACCCTTTCCTACAAACTTGTAGTATAAGATTTAGAAATAAAACTCATCATTTTCTATCTTTTTTCATTGCCATTTAATTTAACATTTTAAAGGTAGAATTAATAAGGGATAATTTCTTACTGATTTATTCCTAAAAGTAAATATATCTTTTCCAATAATTTATATAAGAATCTGATTGAAATAATCTGAATATATTCAGGCTTTTCAAATAAAATGATATTATTGACTAATAGTTTCTCAATAATTATAAAAAAAATATTGTCATGAGTAGAGAGAGAGCCCGGATTTCCAGTTCTTGTGCTATAAACGCTATTTTGACTATAAAAATAAAGTTTTATAGCTTTTTTTAGCATAAACGCTATTTTGACTATGAAAGCTATTTTGACTAGAAATTAAAAGATAAAACTAGTAATTATGGTATAAACGAAATTAAAACCTATGATAAACCATCTTTTACGTCCAAAATATATTTGTAACAGATAATTATATTATTGATAAATTATACAAGCAAGAGACATTTAAATTAGTATGCCATTTCATTCACATTTTTATAGTAATATTCCAATGAAAACGTACGAGCATAATTATTGGTAATTTAAACTGAATTGAAAATTGAATACTCAATATACAGTATAATATTATATAGTTTTCTTGAATAAATAGAATGATACATGAAGAATGAAGATATTCCCAATAAAATAAATATACGATATTTATTTATTGTGACAGGTTAATTTCGCTCTTTGCGTAAAGAAGTTACTTAGATCACACACATTTCTGAACGTGTTAGATATTTGAGTGCTTATGTTGTAAAAACAAAACATGGTCAAAGTGAAACAACACAAACTGTTTTGACGTTGAAAGAAGCTTT
Organism: Caprella mutica; assembly: GCA_947561585.1. NCBI lineage: Eukaryota > Metazoa > Arthropoda > Malacostraca > Amphipoda > Caprellidae > Caprella > Caprella mutica. The sequence continues at coordinate 247,229 of CANNZV010000553.1, read as the reverse complement.
TAAAAATTAAATTAATTTTAAGTGACAAGAGACTAAGCATGGCAACTGAAAATGTCAATAAAATGTTGGTAATTTCTCGTAATGAAGTTTAATTGTTTCATTAAAAAGTAGCATATTAATCATATTAAGAATTATTGTTACTGTTTTTGCATTTGGTTTGTGATGTTCTATTTGAGTTTCGTTGTTATATTTTCTTAGTTGGCTGTGACAAGCTTGGACAACATAGTTTTTTGGGTAAATTTTGTTTAATTTTCCTTCATCTTGTTAGTGTCCTGTAAAAAAAATAGATGTCTTGTATAAATAAAGAAACGGGAGTTTTAATTAATATTTATGAAACTCAGAGTGTTATATAAACAATATTATACGTACATATTTGCAATTATTTGTTCTGTAAGTTTTGTGAATGAAAATTAAAAATCAACTATGAACAAATAAACAAGAATGGCATAGTTACTCTGAATTTTTCTAAGTTTCTATAATGTGGATAAAAGAAAGGATATACATCAATTTTATGACACACTCAGCTATTATAAATACCATTTTTCCGACTTTAAAACTCTTTTTTAGAGCTGTAAAAACTTGTTTTGGGCGCTATTTCGACTACACACGTTAGAACTATAAATCCGGGCTCTAGTCATGAGTTCCATAAAACACTTACAAAAATTTGATAATTTTTCCTATTAATTACCAATAAATTGAATGATTTTGAATCAAATACAAACGTCATTCATAAATTCATAAAGCGTTCTCGTAAAATTTTGAGGAAGATTTAATAGGTGAACAGCATATCATTTAATCACTACTAATGCTTACGAAACACTACCGGCAATAACTTCATTAGCTCCGAATGTGACTAGAATGTATAGGAGCTATTGGAACAACTTGAGGTGAATGTAGAGGAGCTATTGGAACAACATGAGGTGAATGTAGAGGAGCTATTGGAACAACATGAGGTGAATGTAGAGGAGCTATTGGAACAACATGACGTGAATGTAGAGGAGCTATTGGTTCAGCATGAGGTGAATGTAGAGGAGCTATTGGAATAACATGAGGTGAATGTAGAGGAGCTATTGGTTCAGCATGAGGTGAATTTAGAGGAGCTATTGGAAAAACATAAGGTGAATGTAGAGGAGCTATTGGAACAACATGATGTGAATGTAGAGGAGCTATTGGTACAACGTGAGGTGAATGTAAAGGAGCTATTGGTACAACATGAGGTGATTGTGGAGGAGCTATTGGTACAACATGAGGTGAATGTAGAGGAGATATTGGTACAACATGAGGTAAATGTACCCAGTTGATTTTTCAGGCCGATTTATAGCCGATTTCTGGAAGAGTACCTAAATATGAATTGCCATATTGATGATCAATCATCGATAAATATTCGATTAAGTGTCCGTTTTATCCAAGATATTTCGTATAAAATAAGGCAGGATGATCGTCGATTCCTCGAAGAAGTACATGCATAACCGATTGTAGCCGTGCTTAAATCAACGATGATTTCAGTGCCATTTTAAGCCGTTTCATGGAATATTCATACGAAAACAATTCACATAATCACCTAAATATTATTGGCGATTCAACCATGATTTTAAGCAGATTTATACAAAGTGTACGCCAATAATCACACTTGAATTGACGGCGATTTAAAATCAAAATTATCATTTTAAAGGTATTAGGCTTCATATCGATTAGTTTAATATTACATATTTTATAAACATTTTAAATGGAAAGAAATGGAGAATGAATTGAAGTGGTGTGTCCGGTACTCGAACCTGCAACTGTAGTCAGCTACATATCCACTGATCCATCTTGGACATGGCAGAAGTAGGATTTGGTTTATATTTTTTTCACCTGCCTGCTTTATTTCAGGGAATATGAGTCTTCCATAACTTGCCGAAGCAATATCTACGAGCTGCCTGTTGTAATTCAGGGAATATGAGTCTTCCGTAACTTGCCGAAGATACATCTACGAGCTGCCTGCTGTAATTCAGGAAATATGAGACTTCCATAACATGCTGCAAATTAATTGAATATAATCATCTTCCTATAAACAATCATGGAAAATTTATCACTGGAAAAAGTACTTTCTTCCCTTCAACTACTGGTAATTTCCTCCTTCCTTCAATTTTTGCTGTTATGAGTTTTACCTTTCTCTGACAACTGAAATCGAGGCTTCTGAGACCATCTTGATCTGTTGTTTCTCTGAACCGCCTGCTGTAATTCAGGGAAGATGAGTCTTCCATAACTCGCTGAAGATACATTTATGAGCTGCCTGATGTAATTCGGGGAAGTTCAGTTTTTCATAACTCGCCAAAGATTCATTGAAGAAATCTCTTTTTTAATTCGAGGAAGTAAAATCTACCATTATTGATTGAAGATCATTCGATAATCTTCTACAGTTAATCGCCGATGAGAATTTATCGGCAATTTATCGGAGTTTCGTCAACGTTTTATTCTCTCTGCCTTAAATGCTCTTCAATCATCGAAGACACTCTCTTAAATTTTATCTCGATAGAGGAGCTATTGGTACAACATGAGGTGAATGTAGAGGAGCTATTGGTACAACATGAGGTGAATGTAGAGGAGCTATTGGTACAACATGAGGTGAATGTAAAGGAGCTATTGGTACAACATGAGGTGAATGTAGAGGAGATATTGATACAACATGAGGTGAATGTAGAGAAGCTATTGGTACAACATGAGGTGAATGTAGAGGAGATATTGGTACAAAATGCGGTGAATGTAGAGGAGCTATTGGAACAACAAGATGTGAATGTAGAGGAGCTATTGGTACAACGTGAGGTGAATGTAAAGGAGCTATTGGTACAACATGGGGTGATTGTAGAGGAGCTATTGGTACAACATGAGGTGAATGTAGAGGAGCTATTGGAACAACATGATGTGAATGTAGAGGAGCTATTGGTACAACGTAAGGTGAATGTAAAGGAGCTATTGGTACAACATGAGGTAATTGTAGAGGAGCTATTGGTACAACATGAGGTAAATGTAGAGGAGATATTGGTACAACATGAGGTAAATGTACCCAGTTGATTTTTCAGGCTGATTTATAGCCGATTTATGGAAGAGTACCTAAATATGAATTGCCATATTGATGATCAATCATCGATAAATATTCGATTAAGTGTCCGTGTTATCCAAGATATTTCGTATAAAATAAGGCAGGATGATCGTCGATTCCTCGAAGAAGTAAATGCATAACCGATTGTAGCCGTGCTTAAATCAACGATGATTTCAGTGCCATTATAAGCCGTTTCATGGAATATTCATACGAAAACAATTCACATAATCACCTAAATATTATTGGCGATTCAACCATGATTTTAAGCAGATTTATACAAAGTGTACGCCAATAATCACACTTGAATTGACGGCGATTTAAAATCAAAATTATCATTTTAAAGGTATTAGGCTTCATATCGATTAGTTTAATATTACATATTTTATAAACATTTTAAATGGAAAGAAATGGAGAATGAATTGAAGTGGTGTGTCCGGTACTCGAACCTGCAACTGTAGTCAGCTACATATCCACTGATCCATCTTGGACATGGCAGAAGTAGGATTTGGTTTATATTTTTTTCACCTGCCTGCTTTATTTCAGGGAATATGAGTCTTCCATAACTTGCCGAAGCAATATCTACGAGCTGCCTGTTATAATTCAGGGAATATGAGTCTTCCGTAACTTGCCGAAGATACATCTACGAGCTGCCTGCTGTAATTCAGGAAATATGAGACTTCCATAACATGCTGAATATACATCTACGAACCGCCTGCTGTAATTCAGGGAAGATGAGTCTTCCATAACTCGCTGAAGATACATTTATGAGCTGCCTGATGTAATTCGGGGAAGTTCAGTTTTTCATAACTCGCCAAAGGTTCATTGAAGAAATCTCTTTTTTAATTCGAGGAAGTAAAATCTACCATTATTGATTGAAGATCATTCGATAATCTTCTACAGTTAATCGCCGATGAGAATTTATCGGCAATTTATCGGAGTTTCGTCAACGTTTTATTCTCTCTGCCTTAAATGCTCTTCAATCATCGAAGACACTCTCTTAAATTTTATCTCGATAGAGGAGCTATTGGTACAACATGAGGTGAATGTAGAGGAGCTATTGGTACAACATGAGGTGAATGTAAAGGAGCTATTGGTACAACATGAGGTAAATGTAGAGGAGATATTGATACAACATGAGGTGAATGTAGAGAAGCTATTGGTACAACATGAGGTGAATGTAGAGGAGATATTGGTACAAAATGCGGTGAATGTAGAGGAGCTATTGGAACAACAAGATGTGAATGTAGAGGAGCTATTGGTACAACGTGAGGTGAATGTAGAGGAGCTATTGGTACAACATGGGGTGATTGTAGAGGAGCTATTGGTACAACATGAGGTGAATGTAGAGGAGCTATTGGAACAACATGATGTGAATGTAGAGGAGCTATTGGTACAACGTAAGGTGAATGTAAAGGAGCTATTGGTACAACATGAGGTAATTGTAGAGGAGCTTTTGGTACAACATGAGGTGAATGTAGAGGAGATATTGGTACAACATGAGGTAAATGTACCCAGTTGATTTTTCAGGCCGATTTATAGCCGATTTCTGGAAGAGTACCTAAATATGAATTGCCATATTGATGATCAATCATCGATAAATATTCGATTAAGTGTCCGTTTTATCCAAGATATTTCGTATAAAATAAGGCAGGATGATCGTCGATTCCTCGAAGAAGTACATGCATAACCGATTGTAGCCGTGCTTAAATCAACGATGATTTCAGTACCATTTTAAGCCGTTTAATGGAATATTCATACGAAAACAATTCACATAATCACCTAAATATTATTGGCGATTCAAGCATGATTTTAAGCAGATTTATACAAAGTGTACGCCAATAATCACACTTGAATTGACGGCAATTTAAAATCAAAACTATCATTTTAAAGGTATTAGGCTTCATATCGATTAGTTTAATATTACATATTATTAACAATAGAAGGATTGTTAATACGCTGAACTTGTATTTTTACTTAATCTTTCAATTTCTATAATTTGATAATCATTTAATCAGACATAATCTTTTTAATCTTGTACACTGTTCATTAGAAGGAAATGCTATTTAAATTTATGGTCATGTTATTCTCGCTAGGAGCTCGAATATAATTATAAACGAATAGCTTTGATGTAAGCCGCTAATATAACTTGTAACTTCAGAACATAACTTTATGACTTGTAACCCAGAGCTATAACTTGTAACTCAGAATATATTTTTATAATTTGTACTAAGTTATATAACTTCATGAACTTTGTAAATCAGTTATACAACTTAGAATATTGAGTTCTTTTTCTATAGATAGAATCGAAATTAATACTTAATTAATTTAAAAGGAATTAAGTAAGTACTTCAATTATTCTAATGAAATACTTAATTAATAGTTAGGAACTTGTAACATTTCTGATCATGTATTAGGTTAAACAGGACGCTGAAATAGTATGCTTATATTTGGATGTTTATTAGCAAATCAGGTTTCACTAAAATGAACTATTAGTGAATCTGATCGATCTATATGTTAATCGTATAGAAAGCCATTACCACTAGCGTGTTAAATTTGAATAATGCATTGTGTGTTATTTCTTTCTGCAGTGAGTAGAAAAACATCTTTGAAAAGTACTATCAGTACCTTAACAGAAGTTTATTCACTCACTGGAAGGTTGGACTCTCCAGTTCACCCTTTAAATACCATTGGCACCTAACTAAAGTGTTCATAGTTCGCGATGGTCTCTTGAAGACTGGTTGGTCGGACCAAGTCTGGTCGGACTTGTCCATCCACGGGTTTCGTGAGTTGGCAACTCAGACCCTTGTTTATTTTAAACCCTTAAGTTTACTCAACCGCTAGTTTATTTAAAACTTGTGTTGTGTTATTTGAAGACTTGTGCGTAAGTCTTAGAACTCTGTACTATTCGAACTTTAATATAAGTACACCCATTTAAAACTTCCTTGTGTTCAATTTACTTCCTAAAAACTTTTACCGTTTAGTCAATTGTCAGTTTAATAGAATTCAATCAATTACCTCCAAGTTTCTTCAAGTTAAGATAATACAAATAATTGTTAAAGAACCCGGAGACTTAATTTGCTCTATGGGATAAGTTTATTAACAAGCATCATCTACTTAGAAAATAGGTGATAATTTACTATCAATCCCATAGGAAAAGGGCAATTTTATAAACATTTTAAATGGAAAGAAATGGAGAATGAAATGAAGTGGTGTGTCCGGTACTCGAACCTGCAACTGTAGTCAGCTTTATATCCACTGATCCATCTTGGACATGGCAGAAGTAGGATTTGGTTGATATTTATTCACCTGCCTGCTTTAATTCAGGGAAGATGAGTCTTCCATAACTTGCCGAAGCAATATCTACGAGCTGCCTGTTGTAATTCAGGGAATATGAGTCTTCCATAACTTGCCGAAGATACCTCTACGAGCTGCCTGCTGTAATTCAGGGAATGTGAGACTTCCATAACATGCTGAATATACATCTACGAACCACCTGCTGTAATTCAGGGAAGATGAGTCTTCCATAACTCGCCGAAGATACATTTATGAAATGCCTGATGTAATTCGGGGAAGTTGAGTTTTTCATAACTCGCCAAAGATTCATTGAAGAAATCTCTTTTTTAATTCGAGGAAGTAAAATCTACCATTATTCGTTGAAGATCATTCGATAATCTTCTACGGTTAATCGCCGATGAGAATTTATCGGCAATTTATCGGAGTTATGTCAACGTTTTATTTTATCTGCCTTAAATGCTCTTCAATCATCGAAGACACTCTCTTAAATTTTATCTGGATAGAGGAGCTATTGGTACAACATGAGGTGAATGTAGAGGAGCTATTGGTACAACATAAGGTGAATGTAGAGGAGCTATTGGTACAACATGAGGTGAATGTAGAGGAGCTTTTGGTACAACATGAGGTGAATGTAGAGGAGCTATTGGTATAACATGAGGTGAATGTAGAAGAGATATTGATACAACATGAGGTGAATGTAGAGGAGATACTGGAACAACATGAGGTGAATGTAGAGGAGCTATTGGTACAACATGAGGTGAATGTAGAGGAGATATTGGTACAAAATGCGGTGAATGTAGAGGAGCTATTGGAACAACATGATGTGAATGTAGAGGAGCTATTGGTACAACGTGAGGTGAATGTAAAGGAGCTATTGGTACAACATGAGGTGATTGTAGAGGAGCTATTGGTACAACATGAGGTGAATGTAGAGGAGATATTGGTACAACATGATGTGAATGTAAAGGAGCTATTGATACAACGTGAGGTGAATGTAGAGGAGATATTGGTACAACATGAGGTAAATGTACCCTGTTGATTTTTCAGGCCGATTTATAGCCGATTTCTGGAAGAGTACCTAAATATGAATTGCCATATTGATGATCAATCATCGATAAATATTCGATTAAGTGTCCGTTTTATCCAAGATATTTCGTATAAAATAAGGCAGGATGATCGTCGATTCCTCGAAGAAGTACATGCATAACCGATTGTAGCTGTGCTTAAATCAACGATGATTTCAGTACCATTTTAAGCCGTTTAATGGAATATTCATACGAAAACAATTCACATAATCACCTAAATATTATTGGCGATTCAAGCATGATTTTAAGCAGATTTATACAAAGTGTACGCCAATAATCACACTTGAATTGACGGCGATTTAAAATCAAAATTATCATTTTAAAGGTATTAGGCTTCATATCGATTAGTTTAATATTACATATTTTATAAAAATTTTAAATGGAAAGAAATGGAGAATGAAATGAAGTGGTGTGTCCGGTACTCGAACCTGCAACTGTAGTCAGCTACATATCCACTGATCCATCTTGGACATGGCAGAAGTAGGATTTGGTTGATATTTATTCACCTGCCTGCTTTAATTCAGGGAAGATGAGTCTTCCATAACTTGCCGAAGCAATATCTACGAGCTGCCTGTTGTAATTCAGGGAATATGAGTCTTCCATAACTCGCCGAAGATACATTTATGAAATGCCTGATGTAATTCGGGGAAGTTGAGTTTTTCATAACTCGCCGAAGATTCATTGAAGAAATCTCTTTTTTGATTCGAGGAAGTAAAATCTACCATTATTCGTCGAAGATCATTCGATAATCTTCTACGGTTAATCGCCGATGAGAATTTATCGGCAATTTATCGGAGTTATGTCAACGTTTTATTTTATCTGCCTTAAATGCTCTTCAATCATCGAAGACACTCTCTTAAATTTTATCTGGATAGAGGAGCTATTGGTACAACATGAGGTGAATGTAGAGGAGCTATTGGTACAACATAAGGTGAATGTAGAGGAGCTATTGGTATAACATGAGGTGAATGTAGAAGAGATATTGATACAACATGAGGTGAATGTAGAGGAGATATTGGTACAAAATGCGGTGAATGTAGAGGAGCTATTGGAACAACATGATGTGAATGTAGAGGAGCTATTGGTACAACGTGAGGTGAATGTAAAGGAGCTATTGGTACAACATGAGGTGATTGTAGAGGAGCTATTGGTACAACATGAGGTGAATGTAGAGGAGCTATTGGTACAACGTGAGGTGAATGTAGAGGAGCTATTGGTACAACATGAGGTGAATGTAGAGGAGCTATTGGTACAACATGAGGTGAATGTAAAGGAGATATTGGTACAAAATGCGGTGAATGTAGAGGAGCTATTGGAACAACATGATGTGAATGTAGAGGAGCTATTGGTACAACGTGAGGTGAATGTAAAGGAGCTATTGGTACAACGTGAGGTGAATGTAAAGGAGCTATTGGTACAACATGAGGTGATTGTAGAGGAGCTATTGGTACAGCATGAGGTGAATGTAGAGGAGATATTGGTACAACATGAGGTGAATGTAGAGGAGATATTGGTACAACATGAGGTGAATGTAGTGGAAATATTGGTACGACATGCGGTGATTGTAGAGGAGCTATTGGTACAACATGAGGTGATTGTATATGAGAGAACAAATTTTTGTTCATGTTTTGGATGATTTAATAATTTTGATGCTAATCTGCACAAACAAACTGCTTTAATTACCTTTATAAATAAATGTGATTTTAGAAAAACATCAATAAAAAAAAAAGATAATCACTATATATTGAAGAAAAAAAAAGTGGCATAGAAAAAGAGTCAATTTAATATAACTCACGCAGTATATTATAGTATATATAAATTAAACTGATAATACGTTAAGAACATTTTCAATGCTTCTTTATGTAATTTACCGAAATTGTATACAGATTTTCCTTCTGCATTAAATGAACTTTTCATTATTTGGTTAGTTGTTCTATAGGCGAACATAAACTGAAACAATAGTGGCTCTTCAAGTTTATAAAAAGTAGGAAGATTAAAAGTTTTCGAAATTAGCTGCCAAAGTTACTAATAATGAAGTTCATATCCATTGTAGCTTACTGAGATCAACCCTAGAAGCTCCCGAACAAAAGTTCTCGGATTACTTCCACTGCCAGCTCTTTACTAGGAAATCTTTCAACTTTCTGTTGTAAGTATATGTTTTCTATAAAATATTAAAGTAATGATTTTTATAGTCCCATACTGCAGTAACTGGTAAAGTATTCTCCATGAAATCCTTAAATATTTTAAATGACAAATTTTAATTGAATGAAATTCAAAAAATGACAGCTTTATGAATCCTAATTGTTTTTTTTTTAGAAAATTAATATAAATAAAAGTTGGACATATATAAATTACATGTACAATGTACAACCAATTTAAGAAATATTAATATATTTTAAAATGAAACAGCTTTTTGTATCCGATTTAAATTGTGGAGAAGAAAATTATGAAATTATTGGAATATTTTCAATTATTATTTAATTCGATGAAAAATAAAACTTAAAATTTTATTAATATCATTTATTTACATAGATAAAAAAAATATTCCCAAAAATTAGAAATGAATAATAACACCTAACTAAATTTCACCTGTTTATAATATGATGAATGCATTTCATATCAATAGCACAAATTATAATCACATTGATGATTAATTATATTCAATGAACTTACTGTTACATTAACATTTCAAAGAATTATATTATTACTTATGTATAAAAAATTTCTCTTTACAGTATCGATTTCCATACAGTAGGTTCATCAGATGATAATGTTATAATTAATATTACTATTTACTGTGAAAAGTCATATGGTGCGTTCCTGTGCTGAAGAACTCGAAGAACGTTCCTTCAAGGTACGAAGTACGGTCTCTCGATTAGCGTTCCCGTGCAACCACTTCAATGTGTACGATTCCGTGGTTTAGGAATTAATATCACTAGTTAATTAGGGATATTAACAATAACTAATTTGGTTTGGTGGGTTTAAACCGTTTAATTTATTATCAATTAATCTCAAAACATGTAATATTATGACAATTATCAATTTTATTAATTTACAAATAAGAACAGGTGTTTCTCCCGCCCTTTTCGTTTGTTTGTTTACGTTTATGACGTCACGGCTGCCAAGAGGGACAGCTCGACGTACTATCTACCGTGTCGTCGAGTTCCACGAACTTGACGAACGATCTTTGTCACGGGAACGGTTGGTTCTTGTAGAACATGAGGGACGTCCTTCGAGTTCGTCATCACGGGAACGCACCTTTATCCCACCAAAGTGAAAAACAATGGAGACAGGAACTTAACAGGGAATTGCAATCCCTGGGCTTATATTGGTGAATGTGAAAATTAAAAGATTGAAATGTGAGAGGCAATTTAAGTAAACAATTTTTTAAATATTATAATTTTAACATATTGTACTTTAAAACAAGTTTTATTTAACTAAAGTTAAATAACCACGAAATTGGAAACAAAATTTATTTGAATTTATTTAAAAGAATCACAGAAAATCTTTCAATTTAATCCGGCTGTTAAAATTCAATACTGGCCAATTTCCGACGAGAAGAATTTAGTCAGACAAAATTCCTAGAAATCAAAAACAACAATTAATATTCAGCCGAAAATTGAAATTGAGTTTTTTTAATTTTCAAACACATTTCATTTTAAAACACGTTTTTTAGCATTATTCTTTACAATACAAGTGCCAAACATTTCTTCGTACAGTGAATATTGTATATATTTTATCTGGTGGTGAAAGTATAAAGGTACTGACGTTCACTTTGTGCTATTGTGTGGTGGGATTTTTACACCCCAACGAACAGCAAAATTCTTCACTGAATAAAGAAAATAAACTACACGGACTTTCCTCTAAAATTCTTATGACAGGAAAATAATTTATTAGCGATAGCAACTTTCCAGAATTCAAATCGTGAAAATTATTCTCGATTGTTTACATATTTTTTGAGAATTTCATTTAAATAAGAAATCGTGTTTAACAATAGGATATGAACTCAAGGATTGATTATTAAATTTTAGGAAATGTGTTTTTTTTAGTTTAATTTTGACAGATTTGACCTGGTGGTAAATTAATAATACTCAATATAATATTAGGAGTTTTATAGGTTAATATTTTTATTGAACATGGCTCTTATAATGTAGAATAAAATTCTATCTGTTAGAATGGGCAACTATATATTGAATATTCCAGTTTTGTCAGTTATGAACATTCTAAACAATGCAGGTTACATGGTAATCTGAAATCTCATGTTTGCAAGACAAATAATTGATTCAAAATCTTTATGAAGCTCGCAGTGCGTATTTTTATTTTCTCAAAGATTCATCTCGAACATCAAAAATTAGATAAATATGCACCGAATATAGGAAGAACACACCAAAACAAATCATTCCGTTCTAGTTTCATCTGTCCCCACAGCTCTCGGTGAACATTTTACAATGTGCCAAATTCAGCCCTGACATAAAAATTACAGGTACACCAGTGACTATTTTTGTAACTCAATTATAGATATGACATGAAAAAGAGTATTTTTGGCGAATATAGCAATGGTGCTCTCCCATCACCATCAACTGCAGAGCGACTCCCTCTCTCCCGAATCCTCTGTAGAACTAATAGAATTACTTCACTCTCTCATTTTTAGGGGAGATAACGGGAAATGTATCGAGGCGAACTTTTCGGTAATATATTTTGATTTAATAGAATTGCATGACATGTACGATGATTCGTGTTTTTTAGTAAGAGTTAATTTAACATATTTATCACTAAAAATACGAGGTTATGAACTATCTGCAAAGAAATTCAATGTTTTCTTTACTTAGTATAAAATTATTTAAAAAAAGAATGGAAATTGATTAATTCATAACAATTTATAATACGCGATGTCATAATATTTTAATTAAAAAATTGAAAAATATTAATTAATAATTTAATTTTTTTACAATTTGAAATTAATATACATATTTTTGATAATATTATTAGTTATAATTATTGTATTAATAAAATCTCAAACATCTTCTTGTAACTTTCTGTTGTGACAAAATTTCATACGCTTTACAATGAATTTCAGTTAATCCATAACTAAATGAAATTAAGATAATCCGTTGTACCATACAAGGTTATTGACTGAAAAAAAAATTAACTATTAAAATGGATTACTATGCATTTACCTCAAAGGAGAGTAAGAGACAGTTCTTGCTTTATTAAAATTGAATTAATCTTTAACAAAACCAAATTTGAATTATTACATTTAATATAAGAATTTCCAATTAATATTTAGTTATATTTTTATTTCTTACCTTTTGAAGAAGAAGTGTAGTTAACATCCAACTGTTGAACTATATTTTATTCCTAGATATATCAAATTCTTCCTGAAAGAGATAATTCCTGATAAAAATTAAATAGTAAATTTTACAACAAAATGATTACAGTAGTGATGGAAGAACGTATATATCAGTAGTTTTGATATAACTTGGGAATTTTCTAGGAATATTTCGAGGATATATGTTTGATAAAGATTGTATATTGAGATGAATTCTTGTCATCGACCGGCTCGAAATCTTTAGCCTTTCGATCCTATAGTTAAGGGCATATTTGTTCATCAAATTTTCTTTAATTAAAATGTGTTAGATTTCTGACAAATCATGTTTATAGTAAATGTTATGAATGACCTATTTATATTAATATTTTATATTTTTTTACTGTTTTTTTGTCTGTAATAAAAAAGATAACAAAAGCGAACTTATGCAACTTAGTTAGAAGTTCAAGAATATAATAACTAAGTAAAACTAAAGTCATTTGGAAAAGTAAGTACCATTGGCAACGTCCAAATTCTTTGATTAGGTGAATAAAACCGTCAAAATATAATGTAGCGTAAGTCTTTTAAATCGACAAAAAATAATAGTTCGTTATTGAAGAGGTTTCATTTCAGAATGAAAATATTGAGCGAGATATAACCCTTCACATATTTTTAATTATTTGTTTTATTCCAATTGAGACCTATTGAAGCTCAGTATGCAACTTTTAGAGAAACGCCATTTCAACTTTGTGAAATGTTTCTGAAATTATTTGGTAACTCCCTGCCATCCTATTATTAGTGATGCAGAAAAGTGAAACTTTTATTTTTCAACATCATACAAACTGTTGCAGAAACAAAAATTCTATCTATTTAAGCCAGTAGGCATTGCTAGTATTTTCTACATCCAAAAATAATGAAAGTAGCGGATTTATAAATTAAATGTATCTTTCCATATTTTTCTATCAAAAATGCATTTCATTAATGCTGTAAGTTAATCTACATTAATAAGGAAATACTGATGAAATACATTATTTAAATTATACATATATATAGGAGGAATTGATATGTAACATTCACGGCACCCACACGGGATAGATTGCTGGTTTCAATATTTGGATGCGGAGTTGATCAACCTCTTCCAGTCCCAAACCTAATTTAAGACACGGTGAGAAACAAATTAATAATTGGAATAATACAGATAAACTTAAAGGCTTCTGTTTTGACAATAGGAGTAGGTTCGAGGCAGCGGTTTAGCTGATCGAGGTAGTCATAACGGCAGTCAGGAAGCAGCGAGAGCGCAGCGTGTGACCTAAACTGACCGCTTTCGGGACAAATTCTACTTCGGCATAACTGCGCAGAACTACTCTAGGTACCTGCTCCTATTTCCCCAGCGCACTGCCTAACTGCGGATACGCGGCCCTTAGCCAAAACTGCTATTAAAATAATAAAATATTTCAGTCGTGGCTAGGGGCTGCGCATCCGCAGTTAGGCTGCGCGCTAAGCAAATAGGAGCAGGTGCCCAAAGTAACTATGTGCAGTTTTGCAGGACTATGATTAGCCCCCAAATCGGTCAGTTTGGCACCCACACTGCCCTCTCACTGCTCTCTGTCTGCCGAGGTGATTACTCCCATCGGCTGAAAACCCTGCCTTGAATATGCTCCTATTTTCAATTGGGCAACTGCGTCGAATTTGCGCGGGAAAGTCAGAGCATGCGAGTTATAGAACAACCATTGGAAAAGGATATGCTGTGGTTCCCCCAATATTAAACATCTTATCTGTGAAGTAGGGTTAGATGCAGTGATAACTCCCGCATTACAAGCTTCATAACGCCCTAAAATTACACTGTTTTAAAGGATTTATAACGAATTGGAACTCAATAGATAAAAATTCGTATGACATGTTAGAAAAAAGTCATCAATGTGAAAAGGACAAATTATTATCTAATTTGAAAACGAAAATCTCACAGAAAATCAACCTCGTGACGACTAAAGTGAGTAGTTATAATTAGCATGCAGTTTTTTTCCTTGGTGCTGCTCCCCAAAGTGGTGCATAATTCAGGAAGCCTTTGGTATATTTTAGATCTCTCTTAATGGTGAAAGTTATATATTGTATAAAATCTGTATGCTCAAGAAACAATTCGAATTGACAGCTGCAAAACAAATATAAATGAAGTTATTTGTTGTTTTGTGTTTTAATTCACTGTGACTAGAGCATCGGTTTTGGACACCATCATACGAACCAAACTCACTAAATAATGATTTGGATGTACTAAAAAGGTTATGCACGAACAGAAGCAAAAATGGGAAAATATCAAATGATGCATTCGGAAAGTTTGAAAAAATGTCTGTATTATCTTTCTGAAGACTTTATTGCATTGACTTTTTTGATGATTGAAACCCGATACTCCAATCTCTCCGTTGTGCTCGTCGATGGGGCGCAGAAGGAGCTTCTGCTCCTGCTTAAATTTGAGAAATGTTTCCCTGTCCCCCAAAACGGGGACCCAATACCACGGTTTTTTTTTCGGCGCGCCTTTCCGTGAGCCTCTCAATCACGTGGGCGGGTGCTCTACTTCTCCTGTCTGGAGATGTTGAGCGGAATCAGGGACCAATAGTTTGGATGTGTAACATCTGCAGAGGCCGTATTACAGGTAGCCACATATCACTCGTGCGCAGGTCAGACACACCACAATGTGTTCACCAGAAAAACTGAACAGTAAACACAAAGCACAGTATACAAACACATTGAAATGCTCACTACACGCACATCCACCTAACACAAACAACAACAAGGTCTGACAAAATGGTATGGTTTGAAGAATTCAATAAATGGAGTGATACGTACCTAAAAAACTTATGTTTAGTGGGTTGTTGTTAGTATCAATCGATATTACGGGTCAATATACATAATATTTTATGAAATTTGCGTCGATTCACCTTCTATTATATCAATTTAAGCAATTCCAAAATGAATTTTCGACTAAACCTTTTTTCCCTCTCAGAATTGTTATAAAGAGCCCTCAAAAACACGTACGGTACATAGATAAAGCTCTCTTTTCTTTATATTCATAATTAGGCAACACTCTACATATTATATATCAAAAGATTTTTAATTGATCTCAATTTCTCCAAAAAATGTGATCTAACATTATTAGGCCTTCTCTTGGCCTAATTTGAACTTTTTGATATTTCGTGAATATTTCGAAAGGGAAGCCATGGAATGCCATGAAATATTTATATTGACTAGATTATTCCATGATACAAGTTTTGTTAAAGTTTCAAGTACATATGCTTTACACTTTCAACATAGGAATTCTTTTAATTTCTCTAGCAGATATATATTTTTGCAACAGAATCGGGTTTGGTCGAATTAGGCCGTCTCAGCTAGACGGCCTGATAAGAGATTGAGCACTTGTTTGAAGTATCGTATAAGCATGAGTACACGTTGATGAATACAAAAAAAATTCAAAAAGTGCTTGAAGTCATATCTTATATGAATATAGAGGTTTGGAACAAAGCGCCAATTGTTTTCGTCTGAACCCGTTTAAGAGAATGCGATGACAAGTGACATTTAATGGTCATTTCTATTTCAAAATGTATTCAATACCGGATCCATATGAAATGTCCATGATACAAATAAGTTTTTTTTTTTCCACTGGCAGGCTTAAATAATTTCTAATAGCAAAGAATACGTTTCATTCCGTCAAACCCAATTATGTTGCAACAGAAGATGTGAATTAATATGGATTCAGAATTCTATAAGAGAGGAGTCACGCACTCCTCTCATTTATGAAAGAGAGGGGTCTCTCATACTCCTCTCATTTATTGAAAAGAGGAGTCTCTCACACTCCTCTCATTTATAGAAGAGAGGAATCTCTCACACTCCTCTCATTTATAGAAGAGAGCTAGTCTCTCACACTCCTCTCATTTAGAGAAGAGAGGAGTCACACACTCCTTACATTTATAGAAAAGAGGAGTCTCTCACACTCCTCTCATTTCTAGAATAGTTGAATCTCTCACACTCCTCTCATTTATAGAAGAGAGGAGACTCTCACACTCCTCTCATTTATATAAGAGAGGAGTCTTTTCACATTCCTCTCATTTATACAGAGTGGCGCAAAAAAAAGGAAACCCATTTTCAAATGAGTTTATTTTAAAAACTATCAAATCTGAAAAAAATCTAAAAACTCCATTTTATTTGTACAGTTTTTTTGCATCTTTCGTGAAAATCTGTTAAACTTACAACTAAAATTAAACATCCTGCAGCGAAGTGAAAAAATATAAATAAAAAGGGCTTGCGCGAGGACGAAAAACACTGAAAGACTTTATAATAGCTATAATTTATTTTCATATGGTGTAAATAAAAATTAAAAAGTATTTTTTACATTCAATTGACGTTTTGTTTATTAACTCTTTCATTCATGGAAAGACATCTTCGTCACCAATCACGATGTCTTCTCCAAAACGATCATTCCTTTGCAGAAACCATCTTGAGAAATTTCGACTACTGTGCGGTAAATCAGTTCTAAGAGTTCGAGCCTTTCATGCATCTTGAAGGGATGGTACTTCACATCGTGTTTAACAATTCGGTGTAATGTTTCTTTAGTGATGTCTAATTCATTCTTTCTGATTGATATGTTTGGATTCTCAATAAATTTTTCATGAATAAGATAAATGTTTTCATGAGTTCGTTCTGTTCTCTTGCGACCTAATCGTTTTTTGTTTAAATTAAAGTGGTTTCTAAAGTTTTGAACTTATTAAAATAAGTTAATATGGTTTTATAGTTGATGAGAATCTTTCCTGAAAGCTATGTTCAAAATGAGGTTGAACCTGTTCAAAGCTTCCAGTGTTTAGATAACTTGGCACAACAAAAACACTGTTCTTTTGAAAGATGCATTTTGAGGAATTAATTAAGAGATACAAATTAACGGCGAACTGATTTTATTAAAGATATCAATTTTATATCAAACATCAATTCTCAAATGATAATTCAGGTTTTAATTGTTTTTTAGTTGTTTCAGGAAATAATATATAATCCATATGAAATGAATTATACCTATTTAGATTTTTTTCGAATATTTCGTGCTCGCGCAAGCCATTTTTATTTACCTTTTTTTTAATTCACTGCAGGATGTTCAATTTTTGTCTTATCTTCAAAGGAATAAAATGATGTTTTTTTAGAAAATTTCTAGTTTTAATAGTTTGTAAAATAAACTAGTTTGAAAATGGGTTTTCTTTTTTTTTGCGCCACCCTGTAGAAGAGAGGAGTAACTCACACTCCTGTCATTTATAGAAGAGAGGAGTCAAACACTATTTCCCTTATAGAAGAGAGGAGTCTATCACACTCCTCTCAATTATAGAACAGAGGAGTCACACACACTCCTCTCAATTATAGAAGAGAGGAGTTACTCACACTTTTCTCATTTATAGAAGAGAGGAGTCACACACACTCCTCTCATTTATAGGAGAGAGCAATCTCTCACACTCCTCTCATTTCTAAAGGAGTGGAATCTCTTGCACTCCTCTCATTTATAGGACAGAGGAGTCTCTCATACTCCTCTCATTTCTAGAAGAGTGGAATCTCTCATATTCCTCTCAGGCATCACATTAATATATGTTTATTTTCATTTCTAATGTATAAATCTACCAAAATTTGTCTAATGCACAATATAATAACTGTTAACCACATTTCCAATAAATAAAACACCTCCTATATGGCAACATATACCAATACAACCATCTGGATTAATAATTCAGTACTTGGCATCTCAATAATACGAATTGGCAACTCACTTTTCTCTCGGTAAAACCTTAATTATCAGAACACAACATTAATCCAATGACGTCATTCGACTGAACCCACTTCCTTCGTCTAAAACTCACAAGATTTGGATCAAACCCGAAATTGGTCTGCCAAACCCACAACCGTTCTTTGAAAGCTGAAAAAATTCGCCTTTAATTTTTCTATGAAACCTGCTACTGTCAGAAGTACTGACCAATCTCACTACTCTCGCCAATAGACAAAACAATTAAAAATCCTAATTAACAGGTTCATAACACCAAACATCACTACACAAACACATCAACACTGCTTCAAAAGAAAAACACTTCACAACACTACCTCACATACCAGAACACCTCACAAAGACACAAAAAATAGACCATTTATGACAACAACAAAAGCTAAACAATCAATATAGACAAACCACCACACACCACATCAACAGACACCATCAAACAAAACATGAAAACAATACACACATAAACAGTGCAAACATACCTAAACAACAAACTAATAAAAAAATCTAAACGCCACAACACCAGACATCAACACTAACGAACAAACACTACCCAAACACTCGTACAATAGGGTGGAGCGATTTTGAACTTTTTTTTTGTTTCAAATCGTAATAGTGAGGAAAAGTTGCGAATGGATGTAAAAATGATGTGTGCAAAATTTAAAAAATTAGAAAATTGTTTAGGGTGAGCGCCGGTACTTTGAAAATTCGAAAAAGTACCCAAAAATCACATATTTTGCCTTTTTCTAAAAAAATGTTACACACATGAAAAATTAGGATAGGAATATGATCCTTAGAGGTCTTACCACTTCAAAATAATAAAAATAAAATATCTATTAACATCTACTATTGGCCCCACAATGCTAAGAAAAACAAAAGAACATATTTTTTTTTATCATAATTATTTAATATATTATGTAACTCATCGCTAATTTTCTTCATAAATCTATTAATAATAGAAATATATTAATAAAATTAAATGCATTTATAAATGAAATCACCCAGAACTCGCCACGAAGAGTTTGATGCTTTACGAGAGCCACCCTATCCACCCCCATCCGCCCCACCATGAATGGAAAATAATCTATATTACATAAATATAGAATCAAGTTTTAGAAAGATAGTCTTGATTGAAATTTGCATATTATCAGACTATCTCGAGCTAATGTACCAACAACTGAATTTAATGTCTCAGTGACCAGTTATATGTGCCTCTCAACTGCTTGAGTGTGGCACGGTAACTGAAAAATTGTAGATGGATTTTTCAGATTGGAAATGTTTCAATTACACCTTCAGTTAAAAAATGCATGATAAATGGAGGCTTTGACTGCACATATAACTTCAAATCAATCTATTCCTAATAACATTTAGCCAAAACATCTATTTTTGGAACTTTGAAGGAGCTTAATTCTCCAGCTGAAGTCTGAGCCTTAAGAATCCTTCTCCATTATATTTTTCGAATTATTTCATTGGATTCACGTAGCAAACTCTTCGTGGCGAGTTCTGGGTGATTTCATTTATAAAGGCATTTAATTTTATTAATATATTTCTATTAATAATGCATTTATGAAGAAAATTAGTAATGAGTTACATAATATATTGAATAATTACGATAAAAAAAATTATGCGTTTTTTCGTTTTTTTTAGCGTTGTGGGGCCAATAGTAGATGTTAATAAATATTTGATTTTTATTATTTTGAAGTAGTAAGTCCTCTAAGGATCATATTCATCAATAATACAACTTCCTATCCTAATTTTTCATGTGTGTAACATGTTTTTGGAAAAAGGCAAAATATGTGATTTTTTGGGTAATTTTTCAAATTTTCAAAGTACCGGCGCTCACCTTAAACATTTTTTTTTTTTTTTTTTAATTGGCGCACATCATTTATACATCCATTCGCAACTTTTCCGCACTATTACCATTTGAACCAAAAAAAAATGTTAAAAATCGCTCCACCCTATTGCACAACTTAGGACAAACAAATTACCACTACTCTACAGCTACCTACACAAGATATCACCCGATACACACCCAACAACACACTGTCCACTCTGAAACATTAACACACACAACACTGAACATCTCTTCAAGTGTACTGCAGTCCCCACCACCCTTACTCCGGAAAACCTCTGGACTGACCCAGCTGGAGTTGCCCCCCTTATAGACAGGTGGATAGCTCTACTGGGAACGTAAGGGGAGAGGATGGGGAGGAGGGAATGTAGTACATGAGAGGAACACACACACACTTTACCAACACGCATCACACTAACACACACTACACACACATATAGCCGACCCAGTGCACACTGCACATGTCTGCCATCTGGTCCTTGCCTAAGATCTGGGGGAACCTAGGTAGGCAGCTGCACTGTCACTCGGTGTGAGGGCACCGCCACTGTGTCAGTGGTGGAGCGGAGTCGACAACAACAACAATCGAAACCCGATCCTCCAAGGAAGAAGTTGATAGATATTAAAACTACAGAAAATGAACAGCTTGACGATTTTTTCAATGAAATTTTAATTATTTTCTTTTGAAACACTTGGAATTACTTCCACATTTTCAACCAATATTGACCTCTCGATGAGATATATTATTAGTTGGGTTGCCAAGCAAGTAACGAAGAAAAATTTCTGGTTGATGTAGAGAAAGAGGAGTCAAGTATATGAAATTATTAGATGATTTCAATAATTTGATCACGAAAGACGAAGATTAGTAACAATATTCGGGTCTTTTCTATTTAATATTCGACCCCAACCAGATTTAATTTAATTTAATTTTTTCAAATGTATTTTTGTACATAGAATCCGAAAATCAAAACTAATTTTTGTAGAAACTAATAGTTTTTGAGATATGAGGGTTTAAAGTTATTTATTTCCTATGTATTACACAGAGAAAAAAGTTTACTCATATCACATGGGTCACCAATTTATGCTTTGAATCAATTTATTACGTGAGTTGGTTGGACTTTATTCATGTTTCCATGTGTGTTAAAACAACTATGACGTGGTGTGTCATCAAACATTAGTTAATTCAATTCATTTTATGGATTGAATCAACTTACTTTAAGAGTTAAAAGTTACTTTTTTGAGAATTTTAAAGTATGTTAAAACAACTACGACAGAGTGTATTGCAGGAACTCACAACGACTGTTAATCCAATGTATCTGGTGTATAAATTAACTCACTATGCGAGTTGGCGCTACTTTTTTCAAGTTTAGGAGTGAGTCAAAACGACTGTTTTGCTTTAACCCACGTCAAAAATAACCCATTCATATGAGTCAAAATAAATCAAATTTGATTTGATTCAACTAATCCTTTCTCTGTGTGTACTGAAGGATTGGGAACTTTGAAAAAACTCGTGTTTTCACGCTTTTTGGCCAATTTTGGTCAAAGATAGCCGTAATGCAGATTATTGTGTGCGCTAGTTTGTTGTACTGCACACTTCATGATTGTTTAATGACCTGGCAGGGGGGTATGGGGGTGGGGGGGGGGGGGGCGGCTGGCCCCCCATTACACATATCAGTAATGAATTAATAATTTGAAACTGGAAATATTTTTGTATATTTGTATTTCGGGGGGCGTGCCACCTCCCCCCCCCCCCCCCAACCCCCCTGCCAGGTCATTAAAAAATCATGAAGTGTGCAGTAATACAAACTAGCGGATACAATAAACTACATCAACTGTTTCACGTCAAAAATATATATTGTTTGAGTAATTTAAATGAAAACACGAGTTTTTTCAAAGTTCTCAATCCTTCAGTAATACATAGGAAATAAATAACTTTAAACCCTCATATCTCAAAAACTATTCGTTTCTACAAAAAAACGGTTATGATTTTCGGATTCTATGGACAAAATTACATATAAAAAAAAATAATTTAAATTAAATCTGGTGGGGGTCGTCAAATGGGAAAGACCCCAATATTCACAACAAGTTGTATTAAACTATCGAAACAAATTTACATAGATGAACAAAAAACCTTTTGTCTCGCAAATCAATAATTTCCCGATCGATATTTCTTTAAATTATTTTGATATGTCATTAAGTAGCTACTTAATGAAATTTGATGCTGCTGCATTAGAAAGTAGTTGGTATGATATGCGTACTTCAGAAACTCCAACAAAAAAAATTCCTCAACATTTCATGTATTGTATGGGTTTTATGGAAATCATGAAATATTCAACTTTCGGGCAACTAGTCGATTTTCGGAATTTTACTAGAACCGTTTTTATATGAATTGAGGAAAAAATCGGAATTTTTTAAGCAAAAAACTTTTTTCCCTCAAATTAATGGTCTTATTTATTAATTATGTTTTCAGTGATATCTTTCACCATACATTTTTTAGTATTAATAATCTTGTATAGATATCAGTATAGTTGCATGCATACATGAATGAATGGTAATAATGCTTAATGTATAAATTACTCTTTAAAGGTTATAGTTCAAACAATATTGAAATGAAGAAAAATTTATTAACCAATTCTAATTTCAACAAACTTAAAATTTCCTTTTTTTATAGACCAATATTTGGTTACATAAATACATATATGGGAAAGAAGAAGAGTTTTAGATATAGCAGTCATAGCTAACACTAGTATCTAATAAATTATAGCTATAACTATTATTGTTATAATTATTACTCTTAAATCTTTAATCCATTTCTTAGTTTTCGAAGGATGATACCTTTTGAATTCAGTTTGCATAATAAGGAAGCATACAGCAGAAAGGCTCCATAGAGTTACAATCCCAAGTCATTATTCCTGAACCTGATATAAAACCACACATTTTGTCACGATTCCAGAGTGCCTGCCAACTTTTATGTTTCTTAGGCATAGGTACTCCTCCAGCCCACATGTAGCTCATTCCTCCATCTGTTGAATTTAATCCGATTGCGGGATAAAATTCATACTCTGGGAGATCTGATATGAGATTAACTGGTTATTAATTCTTCATAACACCTTTACATATACATTAACTAATACTAATAAGTTATTTGTTCACATTCGGAAAATTACATATCCGAACAAAATGACACCTCTGAGAAATTGGGTCTTTAAGAAATGGATAAATAATCAGTTGTAACACATATTTGATAACAATTTTATGAACACAAATAAAAGAAACGCACGTAGATTGAAGTTTTCTTTGAAATCTAGGTGGCGCATATATATGATATTATTATTCATTAAGGCTTTCAAATATCATATAGCTCAATATCATTTAAATTATGTATTTTTAATGTTCCAAAATAGTTTTTTTCGACGTTTATGAAATTATTTACGAGATGCTTGCATAAATTGTAGTTATGCATCTGTTACTCAGTAGTTGTATTAGAAATCGATTTTAATATTACTAGGTGACTCAAAAAGAGGCAACTGGGTTTTTGGATGATAATATTTTTCGAACTACAGCATATAAGAGCCACTTTTTAAAATTGCATTGCATTTTGATGATAATCTTCTTATCTATTAATCAATGAATTCATTTTAATTTGTGACCCCGAACAATGAAGTAACATCAATTACAATAAATTTGGTGAAAGATAAAATTCTGCAATAAAAAAGTTTCTAAAATAGAAGTAATCTCTTTTCAATATTCCTTTCAAACAACTAAATGTAAAATTTACGCTGCTAACAAGTTCAAAACCATTATTTTATTAGTTTTAATTTCTAAGTCCATCCGTCATTCAATTATAAAAATAGCATGCGCAGAGAGAAGTTATCAGTGTGGTCTGAATTGTGCGAAAACGTCGTTATCATTGGACTTATTTCTTTAAATGGTAATCTGAACCAAGAAAATACAGTGATATGTTTAATGATATTATTATTCCTCATCGAAGAGAGGAATTTTGTGAAAGATTAAACCAACTAGGGTGGTTAAGAATAAATCGACTAGACCTCGTGCCCATCGCCTCAGTGATGTATTCCATCAACTATTGATAGAACTTGGACAATTGACAAGGTACTGAGTTCCTCCAATCTCTAGATCTAACCCCGTGTGACTTCTTCCTTTGGTGTTGCCTAAAGAATATGGTATTACCAGAGATCCATGAAATTATTCAGGAATTTAAAAGAAAAAAATTATTGCAGAATTTGCAGACCTAAGGGAATATCGTACGATAATCAGCAGATTTGTAAGAGTAATGATAGCAAAGGGAGAATTGTGTAGTGTGTACCGAGAGGAATGGAATATACGTGGAAGGAGACAGAGAATAAAATTAATAGTGGAATAATATGCTTTTAAACGTGTTAGTAACATATATTTTTTCTTATGTTCATGCATTTAATTATTATTTGAAAGGTATAATGGAAATAATTTCTTCTATTATATGAATTTTATTTCTATAAAATTTTATTTTTTAACAGCTTTATTGCAATCAATGTCACATCGTTGTTCGTTGTGACAAATTAAAATGAATTTATAAATTAATATATAAAATGATTATCTTCAAAATGCCATACAACATTATAAAAAGGCTCTTATATTTCGGAAAATATTATCATCCAAAAACCTGTTTGGTTTTTTACTTAATCTTCCGGTATAAATGAAACTGTGCATATATTATTTTATTATTATGTCATTTTAAAGTTCACCTTATCGACATTGTCAATGAGGAAAACAATGAATATTACCTGCTTCAAGGTGGTTCGCAAATTCCAAAATACTCGATGCATTTGCTGGAGCACAAGGCTGAGTTCCATATTTCTCACATTCAGCATAGTGGTCTTTCATTCTAACTTTGTAATCTGAACCTATCAAGTGGTAGCGGCCTTCAATCGTACTCAATATATAGACTCCTCCTCCAGCGCAGCGTCCTTTCTTCATAACTGTAATTTTGGTAATTTGAATTTATATAAGAAATGAAGGTTTTAAGTCATTCATTAACTTAAATTAATTTTGCAACATTACGAATAATATAGCCGTAAAAGGATACCAGCAGAATAGCATGAACAGTTCATGTGCTATTAATTGAAAATGAAAGAATGTATATAATGACAAAAAAATAATTACTCGACCCTAATTACTTTGTTTATTCTGAATGAAATATTGAAAGAAACGTTTTCTAACCCAAATTGTTGATGCATCTTCCAGAAGTACATGATATAGTCCAGTCGCAGTTGCAAAATAGTCCACGATCCGTTGGATTGTCGGGTACCGTTGGGATATTTGGATCCGTTGAAGTATCTGGAACTGTGGCAATATCTGGATAAGTCGAAGTTTCTGTAATAGTTGTAACTTGGAACTATACAATAAAAATTAAATCAAATAATTTTATAAACTGATCTGTTTGTATGGATTTGTATAAACCACATTTACTTCATTACTGTATTGAAACATGTTTGTTTGAGCTTGATAGAAAATATTTAAACTTGTTAAGACCATGTTTCTACTAGTAAGTACCTTTCTATGTTCAGAATGATGCAGACCATGTTCACATCATCATCACATAAAGTTCAACTCCTCGAAACATTTGAATTTTTATTTATTACTGAATATAGAAGTTTTTCAAAAATTGGTAACCAAAACAGATTTCGAGGTGTAATATTTAGAAAAGGAGCTCAAGAGTTTACATGTAAAAAAAAAAAAAAAGAAGTATTAGAGTGTGCATAGTGCACATTATTGGTCTTAATAGTTGTGAAATTAAAAAAAAACTATTCTTTTATTGGAGAGTACCTGCATTAGCGTCCATGTAAACCACTTGGGAGTGGTCTTTGGTACAGTAATCGGATCTCTCATGGACATCATCTGAAATTTGACACCTCTGCTCGTCAAACAGGAACATTTTAGACCCTGTAGAATAATATTAAGGGTTTAAATTGCCTATTAAATTGAAATTAAATAATGTATTGCATTTCGTCCATAATGTAAAACGAATATCGGCATACTGTGTAAGTTGAAAACTCTGCTAACCTGAGAAGGCAGCTGCATCGGCACACTCCTCAAAAGTTTGTGCAGTGTAGTTGTCTCGCCAGGAAGAGAATTTAGCAGCTACTTCTTCACTACTAGCGATGTATTTCACAAATTTCACGTCCATGCCGGCTGGTTCAATTGTAGAAATCGTGCAAGTCACTTGAGGCTTGGTATCAGAGGAAACCTCTCCTTCACCAAGTATGGAAACCTGTTAAGGAGAGAAATATCATTGATCAATCGATTTATAAATAAAAAAAATATTAATCTGTAATTTATTCCTATGAGCATCTTTCACTGATCATCAATATACGGACAATGTAGGGGTATCATAATCTTCACTCTACTCTGCTAACATAATTACTACTGATATGTGGTAATAATGGTAAAAATGTAACTTTTGAATGTAGGAAGAAGTTTCATGTAATTTTAGTCAATGTCTCCTATTCTTCTACATGATAACACGGTGTCCGGAAAACTGCCAAGCGGAAAAAAACGGCGTTAGCTCTTCGTTAATGGGACATTTAATTTTACAGTAATAACTATATGGATATTGTATTACTTGGTATTGTTCTTAGAATGTGTTATAACCAAATAATGTTTAAAAAATACGTGTATATATATATATATATATATATATATATATCCCTAATTCACTGCATTGTTGCACATCTCTATCCCTAATTAGTGTCATTGTTACACAAAATTTCTGCATGGTTACACTTGGCTTGTTATAGTAACATGCTAAATTCCCGTGTCACTATAACAGCAATGTTAATTAGATAGGAAATAAAGATGGCGGCTTAGGGATGTTTTCATATTCATTCCTAGACCTAAAGAAAAGCTTTCAGATAATCAATTGATAATCATTTTGATAATCAATAGAAGAAAAATTGCATAAAGCTGATTTTCATCAACAGCAATTCATAAACATGGAGTGTAATCCCTAACTCTTCATAGTAGCACTCTATATATAATTGCGTGTCACAATAACAAGTTATTGTTTCTGTACCCGATTTATGTAACACTGTTCTTTTTCTTCAAAATTTTCACTGTAATTGTCAAAAATATCAGAGTAACATGAAAAAAGGTTAATTTGCATCATCAGCAATTCATAAACATTGTGTGAATAATTGAAACTCTCTAAGTAACACTGTATATCAGTATTACATGAAGTTTGGTTAGTTTTTTTTATGATAGCCTAGGCATATCTCGTTGAACTGAATTTATTTTAAAATATTGCATATTAAAAGAATTGTAATTCATGATATATTAGTTAGGGTAAGTTATAAATTATCGATAGATTTCTCATCTTAGGTCATGTAAGAAAACTTTTTATTCTAGGTTAATTATTATTTTATTCACAGTCTTTCTTTATGAACTGTTTATTCTCATTCTCAGTTTTGCAAATATTTAATGATTATCTGTTGCTTACAAAGTCGAATGATGAAATTTGTTCAGTTGAAGATGACAGTATAAAATAAATAGGTATCGTATTACTGAAAAATAACTAGGCATCAATTTTATTCTCTTTAATGTCAACACACAGTCTTTCTTTATGAACTGTTTATTCTTATTAAGATATTAGTTTTGAAAATATACATTAATTATTTGAAGCTTATAAAGTGAAATGATGAAAATTGTTAATTGTTCTTTCGTTAAATAGGTTTCGGGTAACAGAGCAAGTTCCATATGCCTTGGAAGAATTTCTTATTACTTCATAATTATTTTATATTTTGTAGCAACTGTAATTTGAGTTATTTTAAATTATAGTTAGATATGGATTTTTCCTCATCGTCATTATAATAATTGTGGAATTAGTAGTAATTTACGCCAAGTTGCGATTTTATGAACTTGTTGAACAGCACCACATAAATTTTCAACAGCACTACATAAATTGACCGAAGACACCTCGATATAATAATGTTTCTTCATTTATATTTAAATTATTGATAGCTGCAGGTGTCATGGATACCAATTAAAATTGAAATAACTATTATTATATAGCTTTTTATTTTATGATCGATGATGTGCAACTGCCCAATAATACGTAACCTACCCTGTTAGTGTCATTTCAGGCCAAAACAGTTAACTTCCTAGGAGCTGGTTTCAGATAACTGAAATTAATTATATATTGGAATATAGAATAAAGAAATTATTAACTTTATATTAATAAAGTTAATTATATTAAGAAATTATTAATAACTTAAGAGAAAAATTCAAATGAAACGACAGCTTAGCTATGTGTGTGTAGTTAGGTAGCTAGACTAAGGTAGTGAAATTTAATTAATTGCAATAATGTAGGGATATAGAACCACCTTCTCTCTTGTTTATGTATTTATTACATTTATCAATATACGAAGATCTCTATGCCTTTTTTGTAATGTATATTTTCGAAAAGAATATAAGGCAACACTTAATTTAACATTTTCACTCGTGTGCGCCGCAATATGATACTTATAGTTATCCGGCTTTGAAATATTTCTATTCAATTATATCTTAGACAATTAAAATTGTGTCTTCTTTATTTTATAGGATGTAGTGATTCAGACCAATGAAATGCTTTCACCGTTATATTAGCAGTCAAAAATTTGATATCTTATTACTTCCATCGAATAAATCTTATACACTTTATGTTTGAAATTATTTTTTATTAATTTGTAATAAATTTCTCGGATGGCTCAAACATTGACTAAAGGTTGTGGTATATTTAGTAGATAGATATCCTTCTCGTTAAAGGTAATAAGCTTCTCTTCATCCATTGAGAGTGTAGTCTAGTAGATTGAAACAATGGTTTAACTTGAGTTCTCTACATCGAATCAAGGGAATCTATACTAGTAGGGTTTAACGTCTGCTTCCGAACCAAAGGCCATATCGATGACGTCAAAAGGAATAAATGTACAAGGGACTGGAAGAAGTAGTCAGAAGGGAAAGACACTCCATGTACAGAGTCACCTACCACAGTCATTGCCAATGCTCATGGATGCAGAAAAGCTACTTTGCAGTGAATGCAGTCACTTACAAAGAAATGTTAAGAAAAAGGACTCAAGCGCTGGTGACTGCACGAACGAATGGAAGAGGACAATTTAGAGGTGATAGTAAATAAACTTGCGAGCTTACATAACACAAAAATAAAAAATAAATTGTACATGAAGACCATAACCCTAGCGCTATCCTCCATATCTGCAAGTAGCGTTAAAATAAGTTTAAAAATGTATTATTAAATAAATATTCAAACTATTTCACAAAAAATATTTTGACCAATGATTGAATTTATAAAAATAGATATGATAATCTGGTGGACTGGAACTATAGTTTCGCTATTTATTTTGTTGTAGGTAATTAATTTGAATGACTGGTTGTTACTGTAGTGAGAATTGGTGACTATTCAGTAGCTATTATGATGATATTTTTTTAGATATTTTAAAAAGTAAATAGAATTGGCAAATGGTAGAAAATACATAGGAAACTGAAAATAATATGCATTTTATATATTGACATCTCTCCATTATATCCTGAATTGTAATAACTAAGCTAATTAAGATAAAATCCAATGATGGCTAAGTGAAACTAGAATTGGATATAAAGAATATATTTGGGGATTTTTGCAGCTAACCACCATCAATTTCATTCGTTGGGTTGGACCAGCTCGAATTTCCTGTACGCCAAACCACTTTAAACCTGAATGAAAAAACAGAAAGTTCAAAATTAGTATTAATTAAAACAAGTAGGAATATAGTTAGTGGATGGAATTGTTTAGGCAGTTCATATATAGCATGAATAATAGGTTGATAATTTTTAGTTTCTTGCATATTTAGTACAATTTCTAGGAAGCAGATTTTATGGATTAATATTTTGATGGTGAAAATTTAAATTTTGTACAGACTTGAAATATTTTCTAATTCAACAGAGAGAATTGCTTCTTGTCCTTCAATTATGAATCAATTTGCTTGTAACAAACTTTAAACTGTGGCCTGTTGTATTCAATACAATGTAGGAAACAGAACTATTCATTTAATGATCAAAAATTAAAGTTTTCAATGGACTCTACTTACAATAATGACCATATTCGATTAAAATTAAATTTCTAATGTTATCTTTATTCAATATTTACAGAGCAGTAATTTTATACACTATACAGTGTACTCAAGTGCCTAGCTTGGTGAACCCAAGAGGTTTTGCAGGTGTGCTTTGTAGAACTACTGAAACATCTGTCCAGATATGAACTGTCATGATCAAGGTTTTTAATGAAAAATATAACCTATTTGAAAGAACTAAAATTACTTACTGTAAGGGGTGATAATCTTGCTTGTGTAAATTGGAATATCCATAAACATGATAAATTTGGCCTATTTAGTATAGTGTGCTTCTATAATTATCTAGACTTTAGTGTACCTAACTAATGTAAATGTGTTCAAACCGTATAAAGTTTAAGAAACACTGCTGTGTTTCTAGATTACAAAATTATCATTGAAAGAGTGACTTTTCTATGCGGCCCAGGAAAATATTGATATGGTCGCAGCTCTCCCCAGTGTGTATCACCCGGGGTAATATTTCTGGTATCAAGAAATAGAGGGAGAACAAAATTACTTTTAATTATCAACTTTAGGGCTTATAATTAAAATAACTCACCATCAAAATCTGGTGAAATTGGAGGGGACTGACAAAAAGAGAGAATCTGCTGACCTTGGTTCTGTAAATATTAATTACATTAGTCGATTTAATATGAAGAAAATGAAATGAATGAACAAATTGGGGAAGAATGAAGTAAGAATAATAAATTGAAGCTAAATACAGCAAATATACTCAATTAATTACTATTCTAATTATTTAAATGAAGCTACTCTGTGACTTAAAATTAAAATTACTCACAATCAAAGCTGATAAGAAGGGACTGCAGTCAGTTATCAGTCTGCTGTTGAATCTCTATGAAGGCTGATTAGAAGGGACTGTAGCCAGCTATCACTGTGCTGCTGAATCTCCCTGGAAGCTGATTAGAAGGGACTGTAGCCAATTATCAGTCTGCTGCTGAATCTCTCTGAAAGCTGATTATAAGAGACTGTAGCCAGTTATCAGTTTGCTGCTGAATCTCCCTGGAAGCTGATTAGAAGGGACTGTAGCCGATTATCAGTTTGCTGCTGAATCTCCCTGGAAGCTGATTAGAAGGGACTGTAGCCAGTTATCAGTCAGCTGTTGAATCTCTCTGAAGGCTGATTAGAAGGGACTGTAGCCAGTTATCAGTCTGCTGCTGAATCTCTCTGAAAGCTGATTAGATGAAACTGTAGCCAGTTATCAGTCTGCTGTTGAATCTCTCTGAAGGCTGATTAGAAGGGACTGTAGCCAGTTATCAGTCTGCTGCTGAATCTCTCTGAAAGCTGATTAGATGAGACTGTAGCCAGTTATCAGTTTGCTGCTGAATCTCTCTGAAGGCTGATTAGAAGGGATTGTAGCCAGTTATCAGTCTGCTGCTGAATCTCTCTGAAGGCTGATTAGAAGGGATTGTAGCCAGTTATCAGTCTGCTGCTGAATCTCTCTGAAGGCTGATAAGAAGGAAATGTAGTCAGTTATCAGTCTGCTGCTGAATCTCTCTGAAGGCTTATAAGAAGGGACTGTAGTCAGTTATCAGTCTGCTGCTGAATCTCTCTGAGGGCTGATTAGAAGGGACAGTAGCCAGTTATCAGTTTGCTGCTGAATCTCTCTGAAGGCTGATAAGAAGGGACTGTAGTCAGTTATCAGTCTGCTGTTGAATCTCTCTGAAGGCTGATTAGATGGAACTGTAGTCAGTTATCAGTCTGCTGCTGAATTTCTATGAGGGCTGATAAGAAAAGACTGTAGCCAGTTATCAGTCTGCTGCTGAATCTCTATGAAGGCTGATAAGAAGGGACTGTAGTCAGTTATCAGTCTGCTGTTGAATCTCTCTGAAGGCTGATAAGAAGGGACTGTAGTCAGTTATCAGTTTGCTGCTGAATCTCTCTGAAGGCTGATAAGAAGGGACTGTAGCCAGTTATCAGTCTGCTGCTGAATCTCTATGAAGGCTGATTAGATGGAACTGTAGCCAGTTATCAGTCTGCTGCTGAATCTCTCTGAAGGCTGATAAGAAGGGACTGTAGTCAGTTATCAGTCTGCTGTTGAATCTCTCTGAAGGCTGATTAGATGGAACTGTAGCCAGTTCTCAGTCTGCTGCTGAATCTATCTGAAGGCTGATAAGGGACTGTAGCCAGTTATCTTTCTGCTGCTGAATCTCTCTGAAGGCTGATTAGAAGGGACTGTAGCCAGTTATCAGTTTGCTGCTGAATCTCTCTGAAGGCTGATTAGATGGAACTGTAGCCAGTTCTCAGTCTGCTGCTGAATCTATCTGAAGGCTGATAAGGGACTGTAGCCAGTTATCTTTCTGCTGCTGAATCTCTCTGAAGGCTGATAAGGGACTGTAGCCAGTTATCTTTCTGCTGCTGAGTCTCTCTGAAGGCTGATTAGAAGGGACTGTAGCCAGTTATCAGTCTGCTGCTGAGTCTCTCTGAAGGCTGATAAGGGACTGTAGCCAGTTATCTTTCTGCTGCTGAGTCTCTCTGAAGGCTGATTAGAAGGGACTGTAGCCAGTTATCAGTCTCCTGCTTAATCTTTCTGAGGGCTGATTAGAGGGAACTGTAGCAAGTTATCAGTCTGCTGCTGAATATTTCTGAGGGCAGATTAGAGGGGAGTGTAGCCAGTTATCAGTCAGCTGTTGAATCTCTATGAGGGCTGATTGGAGTCTGCTGCTGAATCTGACCTGTGAAAATTAGTTATTTTAGTTTATTTGAAATATTGTGAAAGAATTAAACATTAACAAACACTGAAAATTATAAAATATATGGGTATTGTAACCCATAGAAACTGCTTGTTTTCACATAATTCTTCTTTCAGTTTTCACATAGCTAATATTGGTTTCTGCAGCCCAATTTAAGAAATTTAAAATCACTGGGAGTGAAGCCCCACCATAATTGGCATTAATTGTAAATTGCCCTATTAAAAGTCACTGTCATATATGGCCCCACCATAACCCAGGAAAATAGTTATTCTAGTATATTTCATTATTTGAAATATTGAATATTCTATGCCCCACCATAACTTTATCCCTGGGTACAGAGAGTACAGTCACTATATAATATATTTCATAGCCTCAATATAACCACCACCCAAGGTGCAGTCACTCTATCTTATATGGCCATGTTTCAGAGGCTTGTAAATTGTAAGCCAATTTGAGCCAAAATTTCACTAAAATCTGAGCAAAGCCAATTGGCTTATTTTTTGAAGATTTCAAGCCAAAATTAACATGGGAACATGGGAATTAATTCAAAATTTAATGCTAATTAGACATATCTGAGATTTGACCATTTCAAATCTAAGCCAATTAATTGGCTTTAACTGACATGCTGTTATACATGGTAACATCGTTATATGGCACCGAAATAACATTATTTTCAACTCATTTATAAAATTTCAGGCTGGGAACATCATCATATAATTATCTACTTGATACTAATAGTTATGGCTTATAATTAAAATAACTCACATCAAAATCTGGTGAAATTGGAGAGGACTAACGCAGCTGCTGAGGGGACTGACTGCTGAAGAGCCTGGGGAGTTTAGCCAAAGCAAACTGTAGCCTGCTGAATATGACCTGTGAAAATAAGTTATTTTAGTACCTAGCTATATAATATAGCTATTTGCAATATTCTATGGTCCCACCATAACTTCCTCCTTGAGTGCAGACTCTGTGCAGTCACTATGTAAATATTCTATAGCCTCAATATAATCACAATAAGTACAGTCACTCTATCTTATATTACCCCAAAGTATGAATGATACTAACTCAATTATGAAATTTTAGCCTGAATACGGTACCTAGGTAGTAAGGTAACTAAACCTACTCATTTTGGGCTACCTAACTTGTTAACATTATAACTTACCTTAAAAGGACGTGAATAAACACTTAATGGATACTTTCCACATATTATTTGATCAAAATCACTAATTTAGAAACCAAATTAGTGGCCTTGTTTGAAGAAAATAGGTCCAGCTTAACAAGTTAACAGCACAGTACAAAAATTTGAACCTAACTCGCCGTTAACATTTAATAAATTGCGGAAAAGTTCAGTGAGTGGATACTGAATGGAACAATTTTTAAATAACAGTTTTAAATAAAGGGCAAGCATTATTTGGTTAATTTTGGAAGAAATAACACCACACTATCATTAATATCATAAACTACACTTTAAAATGAATTTAACATTAATCATCTAGGTATTTTAGTTAAATAATTTTATAAATTCGGCTTTTCCGCGTCAGATATAAACACAATTTATTTAAAATAAAAAACTTCAAAGAGTCCGAAAATGATTAATTTAAGTACAGAATCGGATTCGGAAGGTTAAAAATAGCGTATGTACATGTTTGAATTATCTCAAACACTCCATTTTAAAAATATGAAAACTTTGTTATTTTAAAAAGTTCATTTTTTGAAAACAATCTTGTACAGCTTATCTGACATCAAAAATCGATTAAGGAAGCTCATTTTAGTCAGATTTGGTACCCTTTGAACTGATAACCGTTCGAAATTGACCGAAATTTTGACATTTGAGTTTCAAGAAAAAAAAATTGTGCTTAAAATTGAAGATTCTCAACTGGTCATAATTTTTTTTAATAAGGTTTGATTTCTTTGAAACTTTAGGTACGGATAGATTTTTGGCCGTAGATTACGAATTTGTTATCCGTTTTCTGTAATTCAATGTAACTTTCGAAATATAAGAGGGTTTTCAAATATAGGTGTGGCTTCGACACCCTCTTTCAAATTCGAAACTATTTTTATAAAATTGTAGCATAATAATAAAAGAATACAATGAACTTAATCGTGTTCGAAAATCCAAATGCATTCGAAATTTAGAGACGTTTAAATAATTGAACATCTCTTATCGTTCGAATCAAGTGAAATTTCGAAAAAAATCACGAATAAAATAAATTTTGATAAGGTATTTGAATAATAATCCGCAATCAGATTCTTGATAAAATAATCAATCAAAGAGTTATGAGGGCAAACGCGCATCGACCCAGTGTCCGAAAGCCGATCGAGTAATTCAGAGAAGAGTTAGACTAGATGATGCGGATTGATGAGTTCTTCCATAATGTAAAGAAAAATTAAATTCAGACAATAAACAAAAAAGTTATTTAAGAAAAACCTTTAGGCAGGTCAATCACAAACCAGTCATGCTAATTTAGTTAGCTCAGTAGATATCAACCTCACTTTGTGGGGTGTATTAGAAAAGGAAGGAAGAGAGAGAGGTCAGTTAGGACACTCATCCGATTTTTCTTCGAACGCTGATCACGAAACTATATTCAAAATGGTCGAAATCCAACCAGAAGTGATTCAAAACCTGTTTTAAATACAGGTGTAATGGACGATTTTTTTGAGCTTTAAAAAATATCGCGATAACAGATCGTTCAACTCAATTGAAATAACCATTTTCGGGTATTTTAGACGCAACCGGAACGTTCAAGAGTATCAATAAAGTTCTAGGTTCCATATTTAGGACATTATGACCATTCTAAAAACAGGTCACTTCATTAAGACTTATAAAGCTTTGGGGGTAAAGTGCTTGTGGAGTGGACAATAACAATGTATAATGTATAACACTCTACTGGTTGGTGCTAATCTATTGGTGTGTTACTTCGTATATCCTGTAGTAATCCGTTGGAGTGATACCTCATGTAACCTTTAGCACTCTATTGGTGTGCTACCTCGTGTATCCTATAGCAATCTATTGGTGTGTTACCTCGTGTATCCTATAGCACTTTATTGGTGTGTTACCTCGTGTATCCTATAACAATATATTGGTGTGTTACCTCGTGTATCCTATAGCACTCTATTGGTATGTTACCTCGTGTATCCTATAGCACTCTATTGGTGTGTTACCTCATGTATCCTTTAGCACTCTATTGGTGTGTTACCTCGTGTATCCTATAGCACTTTATTGGTGTGTTACCTCGTGTATCCTATAGCACTCTATTGGTGTGCTACCTCGTGTATCCTATAGCACTCTATTGGTGTGTTACCTCGTGTATCCTATAGCACTTTATTGGTGTGTTACCTCGTGTATCCTATAACAATATATTGGTGTGTTACCTCGTGTATCCTATAGCACTCTATTGGTATGATACCTCGTGTATCCTATAGCACTCTATTGGTGTGTTACCTCATGTATCCTATTGCACTCTATTGGTGTGTTACCTCGTGTATCCTATAGCACTTTATTGGTGTGTTACCTCGTGTATCCTATAGCACTCTATTGGTGTGTTACCTCGTGTATCATATAGCACTCTATTGGTGTGCTACCTCGTGTATCCTATAGCAATCTATTGGTGTGTTACCTCGTGTATCCTATAGCACTTTATTGGTGTGTTACCTCGTGTATCCTATAACAATATATTGGTGTGTTACCTCGTGTATCCTATAGCACTCTATTGGTGTGTTACCTCGTGTATCCTATAGCACTCTATTGGTGTGTTACCTCATGTATCCTTTAGCACTCTATTGGTGTGCTACCTCGTGTATCCTATAGCACTCTATTGGTGTGTTACCTCGTGTATCCTATTGCACTCTATTGGTGTGTTACCTCGTGCATCCTATAGCACTCTATTGGTGTGTTACCTCGTGTATCCTATAGCACTCTATTGGTGTGTTACCTCGTGTATCCTATAGCACTCTATTGGTGTGTTACCTCATGTATCCTTTAGCACTCTATTGGTGTGTTACCTCGTGTATCCTATTGCACTCTATTGGTGTGTTACCTCGTGTATCCTATAGCAATCTATTGGTGTGTTACCTCGTGTATCCTATAGCACTCTATTGGTGTGTTACCTCGTGTATCCTATAGCACTCTATTGGTGTGTTACCTCGTGTATCCTATAGCACTCTATTGGTGTGTTACCTCATGTATCCTTTAGCACTCTATTGGTGTGTTACCTCGTGTATCCTATTGCACTCTATTGGTGTGTTACCTCGTGTATCCTATAGCAATCTATTGGTGTGTTACCTCGTGTATCCTATAGCAATCTATTGGTGTGTTACCTCGTGTATCCTATAGCACTTTATTGGTGTGTTACCTCGTGTATCCTCTAGCACTCTATTGTTGTGTTACCTCATGTTACCTTTAGCACTCTATTGGT
Organism: Caprella mutica; assembly: GCA_947561585.1. Classification (NCBI taxonomy): domain Eukaryota; kingdom Metazoa; phylum Arthropoda; class Malacostraca; order Amphipoda; family Caprellidae; genus Caprella; species Caprella mutica. The sequence goes on along the minus strand of CANNZV010000553.1, from coordinate 209,561 downwards.
GTGTTACCTCGTGTATCCTATTGCACTCTATTGGTGTGTTACCTCGTGTATCCTATAGCAATCTATTGGTGTGTTACCTCGTGTATCCTATAGCACTCTATTGGTGTGTTACCTCGTGTATCCTATAGCACTCTATTGGTGTGTTACCTCGTGTATCCTATAGCAATCTATTGGTGTGTTACCTCATGTATCCTATAACAATATATTGGTGTGTTACCTCGTGTATCCTATAGCGATCTATTGTTGTGTTACCTCGTGTAACCTTTAGCACTCTATTGGTGTGTTACCTCGTGTATCCTATAGCAGTCTATTGGTGTGTTACCTCGTGTATCCTATAGCACTTTATTGGTGTGTTACCTCATGTATCCTATAGCAATCTATTGTTGTGTTACCTCATGTATCCTATAGCAATCTATTGGTGTGTTACCTCATGTATCCTATAACAATATATTGGTGTGTTACCTCGTGTATCCTATAGCACTCTATTGTTGTGTTACCTCGTGTATCCTATAGCACTCTATTGGTGTGTTACCTCGTGTATCCTATAGCACTCTATTGGTGTGTTACCTCGTGTATCCTATAGCAATCTATTGGCATGTTACCTCGTGTATCCTATAGCACTCTATTGGTGTGTTACCTCGTGTGTCTTTTAGCAATCTATTGGCGTGTTATCTTGTGTATCCTATAGCAATCTATTGGTGTGTTACCTCGTGTATCCTATAACAATATATTGGTGTGTTACCTCGTGTATCCTATAGCAATATATTGGTGTGTTACCTCGTGTATCCTATAGCACTCTATTGGTGTGTTACCTCGTGTATCCTATAGCAATCTATTGGTGTGTTACCTCGTGTATCCTATAGCACTCAATTGGTGTGTTACCTCGTGTATCCTATAGCACTCTATTGGTGTGTTACCTCATGTATCCTTTAGCACTCTATTGGTGTGTTACCTCATGTATCCTATAGCAATCTATTGGTGTGTTACCTCGTGTATCCTATAACAATATATTGGTGTGTTACCTCGTGTATCCTATAGCACTCTATTGGTAAGCGATATTTTTGCATATAAAGTGTGTAACTAAGACAACTTCTGCATACTCGCACCTGCTTTATGATTTGCTGTTCAGAAAAATGAAGATATTTCAATTGAAATTACATTAGCGATATTTGCATAAAAAGTGTGTTACTAAGACAACTTCTGCATACTCGCACATACAAAGTGTGTAACTAAGACAACTTCTGCATACTCGCACCTGCTTTATGAGTTGCTGTTCAGAACAAATGAAGATATTTCAATTTTAAATGACGTTAGCGATATTTTTGCATACAAAGTGTGTAACTAAGACAACTTCTGCATACTCGCACATACAAAGTGTGTAACTAAAACAACTTCTGCATACTCGCACCTGCTTTATGAGTTGCTGTTCAGAAAAATGAAGATTTTTCAATTTTAAATGACGTTAGCGATATTTTTGCATACAAAATGTGTAACTAAGACAACTTCTGTATACTTGCACCTGCTTTATGATTTGCTGTTCGGAAAAATGAAGATATTTCAAAAAATTAGAATTATTTATAACATTTAGTTGTGTAACAAAGACATCCCTTAGGGTAAGACATCTTTCCATCGTTTTTCACAGCGTTCTCACAGCGTTTTCACAGAGATTTTGACTCTGAAGAAATTGTTAAACTCATTTCATATGTATGCATGTTACGAAACGCTTTTGGAGCGTTGAAAACGCTCCAAAAACGTTCGTGTGACATGGCGCTTAACGCCCATCTGCTTTATGAGCTGCTGTTCCTATTTTCAAAAGGTAGCTATGATTATCTGATTATCAGATCAAATGATTATAAGGTGAAACTATGCAGAATACGTGTGAAACTATGCAGAATACGTGTAACAAAGCAGTGTGTTACTATAAACGAGTGTAACAATGCAGTCAATTAGGGATATATATATATATATATATATATATATATATATATATTGCCTTCAGTGAAATTTCAGTATTATATAATGATTCATAGTAAAGATTTTAATATTATTACACAAATGAAATTAACAGAGATTGTGTTCAATTCTCAAATGGGCGACTACTCGATAGTCAGTTACTCTATGAGTCTAAGTACTCGAAAGTCTGAAGTGAGATAGTGAAAAAACCAACATTTCGAAATTTTCGATTGACTAGTTTTGACCAATGTAATCACCCACTATAGGAGAGCTGTGAGATACTAATTTTACCTAGTTTTCTATGAATTTTCATAACATTTTGTATTCTATATTGTTATCAAATATATTAGTTAATATATTCTATAGAAAATAATTCAAAACTACTATAAACTCATAAATAATCTAATTTGTATAAACAGTTCATCATAATGTCTAGAAATTGCTATTATATAAGTAGATCTACACATATTTACTAAGCATATGTTAAACGATTGATGGCATTGTTGTTCTGATTTTTTATCGGATTGCATATATTTTACCTCGGATTGCATAATACATTTATTGTGCCCCGGATTGCATAATACATATATTGTGCCCCGGATTGCAAAATACATATATTGTGCATCGGATTGTATAATACATATATTGTGCCTCGGATTGCATAATACATATATTGTGCCTCGGAATGCAAAATACATATATTGTGCATTGGATTACATAATACATACATATATTGTGCCTCGGATTGCATAATACATACATATATTGTGCCTCGGATTGCATAATTCATATATTGTGCATCGTATTGCATAATACATTATATTGTGAATTGGATTGAATAATTCATATATTGTGCATCGTATTGCATAATACATATATTGTGAATTGGATTATATATAAAAATTCAGTTACTTGATTTTTGTTATAGTTTACATATTTGTAACGAAGTTGAACTACAACTGCCATGCAGTTATTTTAAGTGCCTGGCAGTTCTAGTAGTGCCTGGCAGTTGATTTATTACTGTACCCAGGTAGCAATATTTCTCCGGCCAAAATTGGGACAACATTGGAAATATAGGAACAACATTGGGAATTTTGGGACAACATTGGGATATTGGGACAACATTGGGAATATTTGGACAACATTGGGAATATTGGGAAAACATTGGGAATATTGGGACAACATTCGGAGTATTGGGAAAACATTATAAATATTGGGACAACACTAGAAATATTGGGACAGCATTTGCCCGAGAATCATTGCTACCATGGTATACTTCAATATTTTTATCCGTGAGATAAGACATAACATGTGCCCCAATATGGCCGTGAACTGCTTCACATATCTGTTTCCCAGAGGAATGTTATCTAGATTGTAAATTTATCACAATGAAATACACATACACATTAAGGTGATCGTTCGGTGGTTGTAACTTTTGCCGTTTTTATTTTATTTTAGAAACGTACAGAAAGTTACAGTTTGTAGTGGCAACTGTAAGTAGGTATGGGGTGCGAATAATGAAGGGGGGGGGGGTATTTTGATTGTTTGTGTAGTGATGTGTAATTGCCTCCCATTTTTAGTAGATGGCTTTGTCGGTGTCAAAAGGGACCTTTGGTAACTTTGAGGAGACCTGATGAGTTTTTTGTTTACTCCAATATCACAGTAATTTTTCTACTCGAATCGTACTCGCGCGAAACCTGAAGACTCAATGGGGGTTGAGAATAAACCAAAAAATAAATAACTTCAAAGATTTGGAGCATTTTAAACCTTCTGTCAAAATCTCAGCTCAATCGGACGAGTATTATTGGTAGCTAGCAAAATACCCGAACGATCCCTTTAAACAAAATTTGTTTAAATTGTATGAATTTACTATTTTTATCCTTATCCATCCAAAGATAAATTGGAAAACAATTTTCTTAAATTCTGGTTTGATTTACCTGAAACTGTGTAGATATACAGCATGGGCCACAAAAATGTTTCCGCTTTTTCAAATACTTGTAAATCGTTAGCCAATAGACGAAAAAACTTTATCTCGGTCTCTCTTTCTTCGCCTCTTATTGTACTATTAACAAGTAAAAATCAATTTTGAACTAATGGACATATTTTAAGAACAGGTAAGCAAAAAGGGAGGATGATTATTTTTGTAATCGAGCGAAGGTTATTTTTAATTAGAGCTAACTCTGTAGTTTTACTTACTAGAAGGCAGTGAATAGAAAAGAGAAAAAATTACAATGGTAGACATATTTATATAGGGTGCTTACACGTCTTCCTTAGAAACTATTTGGAAATAGAACAACTTCAGTTACATTTTGATCTAATTGAAGTTTTCACTATGAATGTTCGTTCTTCGATTGTTTCATATTAATATTCTACGAAAGTTAAATTTTTTTAAAGTGAAATTAATCCAGTCAAGTCTAGTTTAGTTGATTACTAGGTTGGTTATTCTCTCGCCTGCAAATTCTCTCCCCTTTCTCACCTGCAAATTCTCTCCCCATTCTCACCTGCTTAATCTCTCCTTACTCTCACATGCCTATTTCCTACCCACTCCCACCTGCTGATTATCTCCCCACTCTCACCAGCTGATTCTCTTCCAATTCTCACCTGCTCATTCTCTCCCAACTCTCAATTGTTCATTATCTCCCCACTCTCATTTACTCATTCTATCCTTATTCTCAACTGTCCTGAGGTGACATGACGGTGATTATAAATATTTGACTTTAGGGACAACATCATTTAAGGAAGTTGCCTGCTAATTCAATATAACCGTAAATAAATGTTTTCTCATCTTAATTGGAGCTGGTGGTGATCCTGTAAAAGGTGTTTCATCTTTTATAAAAACTGGGGATAAAAGTTTCGGCTAATTATACGTCAGTAAACCTCTATAATAAGCTACCTCGTGGCAATAATTACATGTGACACATAATTGCTTGTGTGGGAGGTGAATTTTTTCATGGATAGCTACTTCCAGGCTATTTAATACCAAATAATTTAAACACGTGATTCTCTCTTTACCATTAGTTTGTTTCATTGTTAATAATGATCATCTTCCGACTCTAAAATACTGGAAGAAGTAGGGATAAGAAGGAAGACAGATTTAGAAATTAAGGGACATTATTTGGACTAGCCTATTGTTTAAATAATTAAGATAAGACAATTATCTAACATTAAAATTAATTATTTCGAATGATTAATGATATTGATATTCTAATTCAAATGATTTTGAATAGTTAAGGATTATTTATATAATATTATTAGCAGCTGTGCTATGACTGAGTGAAAGTTGAAACGTGCAAATTTGATCAGTTCAAAATTAGTTACACCAAATTAAATACCTTATTCAAATAACTGAATAACACAATTGTAAGATTAGTATTGTAACGATGCAAAAAAAATGTTATTGTTAAATTTGAGATTGTTGTAACTTAAATAAAAACATTCATTGAATGTGGTTACGGCTGATTAGCTGAGATTGTCAAAGGGATAACATCTTAACGTTTATTCAAAAGCTGAACTCTCTCTCTCTAATCTATCTTTGAACGAGGATAACAGCTTGACAAAGAAGTAGTAATTTTTATCTTCTTTCACATTTATGATTAAAAATTGATGTTTGTGAATTATACAGTCCACTGTCGGTCATGCTGTCGTACTCTCCCTAGCGCTAGGCACTTCCCCTCAGTCTTCCGATCATCTCCTTGTTTAGCACGTGTCTCTTAGACATAACTTCTCTGTACTATTTATGCAAGGTATGACTCTGTCCTTGTAATCTCTGAGCTTTTCAATATAGAGAATTGGAAAAGAGAGTGCCTTCTTTTTTAACCCTCCCTTAACCTAAAACAAACAGAGGCCACACCAAATAGTGTAGCAATCACCAAAAAAATATATCGAGACAGTGACATTTCAAGTAAAGAAAATATTGGTTGTACGTCACTTGTTTAACACTTATGTATATGAAACGATCTCAAAAAAGTAAATTTAATTAGTATAATTTACATATAGCGAATATATCAACTAAAATTTCTGTTTTTCTATACAATTAGACATTCATAAAATGAATTTCGTGGTAATTGAATTTTCATCAATTGAACTATCTGATTTACTGGATTTATAATGACGTGAATTTTCTGGATGAATTGATTTTTATAAACTGGATTTTCTGAATGACTGGGATATTCAAGAACTGGATTTTCATCTGCTGGATTTTCATCAACTGGGTAATTATTCACCCTAACTAAACATTTTTATTTCGACACGAAAAGGGATCTTTTTCTTCGTGATATGATTAAAAAACTACATAGGAATACACTGATTCATATTATTAACTAGTATCAAGGTAATTCGTCCATGCCCCATTTTGTAAATCCTTATCCTGCAGGATATTCATTTACGGATATTTCAATGCATAATGCTATCCATTTACATTTAGATGAGAAATTTCGGATCGTAAGAATTTCATTATAATAGCAGGCCTAGAAAATTGTGGTAAACTAATGCTACTTGGCTATCATTCTCAGGTATTCATTTTTAATATAAAAAAGACTAATGGTCACATTAATGGTTTCATTGTTGAAAAAGTGGAGATTTAAAAGAAAAAAATCATCAGATATTTTTCACTACAATTGTTCGACTTACAAATCATAAATACAATAATATTATAATATAAATACAAATATATTTTAATGTTTTATCCAATTTTTTCCTTTAATATCATTGATTAGATATTGATCCATTTCATTATTTTCCTATTATTCAATATTTTTCTGTATAACGAGAATAGATAATAATCATGATATCATATCTGTCTGACTATTTCACGAAGCTTTTGATGAAAATATTCTTTATTCCCTACAGAACTAGCATCAAAACTATGAACCATGTTACTCTGGAGGTCTCTGAATGTCCTACACTTTGACTTTCTTATTTCTGTGATATGAATAACATATAAAGGAAGATCTATTTTACAATGTAGATAGGAATATGAATGCTTGGCTTTACTAAATATATATGTATTCATTATCAAATTTATATGTTTTATAGGTTATAATACTTTCGAAAAAAGTTTTTGTATTGACGCTGAACATAAACTTTGAAGAGTGAAAGACACCCAAAGAAATAGACATGGTGGGGCATAGAAGATTAAAAGGGGGATCCTACTCATTAGGTATATTTGAGTAATATTTTAGGTCCCATTTCAAGTATCATTATGCATAATTATGCACAACTGTCTTATGGCTAAAGTTAGTGCGATATTTACTTATTTCATAATCTAGGTTTTCAAATGTTCAGTCTTTATCAAATGGTACAACTTTGTAATTATGTAGCAGTCTGCTTGTTCAGTGTTCACTAAACAATACAATTTAATGACGGGGCATCAATGTTAAATGGTTCTCTGACTGACGAAACGTAAAAAATGCAAACTTTGCCGTTTTAATTCTATCATAGATTCATAATTCCAGAATATATTCGATTACTAATATTGTAATAATTTTTTTAGGTCAGACATTTCGAAATAAAGAGAACAATATTGTCATTTTTCTATTAGGAATATAAATAGTATAATTTTGTATATAATATAGGGATATAATATATATATATATATATAAAGTGTGAATGTGAACTTTCATTGTACCTATAAGTAATTTCAGATTAGACTTAACGAAACTAACATCGAAACTAATGACTAATCTATGACGTGAAAATAAAATTGTAATGCCATGGATTTGAAGAAGCAGTCATAGAGAAAAGTGTCTCCATGAACAAAATTACCTACCATTAGTCGATGACAACTCTTAATTGCTCATTGATAGCCTACATCAATTTGAATCACTATCACTATTAGGGCTACAAATTAAAGTTTTCAATATATCATAATACTAAAAAGTGGATTGCTCTTGTAATCTATACTTAACATCAAACTACCGCGCAATTATATTCAATAGCAGAGCTGACTTAGTTCAAAATCTAACAACAAATTGAAATTCTTCATCAATAATAATTCATGCTTACAATAGCTTGAATACAATCAGGATCCTATGCATGATCATAAAAATGTAATTGAGCTTAATTGTGATTACCGGGCATGTTTTGATTACCAGTACCTAAGATGTAAAGTTATGACAGTGCCATCGATTTTTTACCATGTTAGTCTAGACAACATGTAGGTGTATTGAATAATGAATACATCTCAAGTTTTTTTTTTTAGAATAGCTCCCGGTATTATAAAATGTGCTTAATGTGTGATTATTTCAAAATTGAATCTTGATAATAATATGAAGTAAAATTCGTGGCTTAGAAAGAACTATTAGTATGAATTAATGTAATTAAGATCGAATTAGTTTGAATAATAAGTACTGATCATCACTTTGTAATTATAAATGTTTAACCAATATTGATAATTGCATTCTTTTAATACCTAGTCTGAGTTTTATCATTGTAGATAATACTTAGAAATAGTACAAACTAACTATATATTAATATCATTCTTACAGATCGTGATCAATAGTAACCAGATGTTTCCAATATTAGTTTGATAGCTATTATTAGATATAACCTAAGTTAGTTAATGATGTACCTATAATTTACATTTCAGTTGACTGATGGCAGTAAACTTACCTGAATTACTTGGGTAATTAGTGGAGTTTACTTAACTTTCTTTCTTTCTTTAGGAGTTTTGGCAATACAGTGAGCTAATTAATGAGTTAGTAATTAACTGTACAATCGATGTTTCTACTGCTCTATTCTTAAAGAATAATTAATACTTACTTTAATATTCAGTGGATCGAAAACTAGCAAAGGAGTTCAAAAAGAATTACACGTATAATGGGATTTTTTACTTTATCTTAAATAGATACAGATACAATACTTAAGTCATAACTAATGCCTTAGTCTTAGCTAATGCCTAAGTCATAACTAATGCCTTAGTCTTAGCTAATGCCTAAGTCATGACTAATGCCTAAGTCATTACTAATGCCTAAGTCATAACTAATGCCTAAGTCATAACTAATGCTTAAGTCATAACTAATGCCTAAGTCATAACTAATGCTTTTAAGTCATAACTAATACCTCAGTCATAACTAATGCCTAAGTCATGACTAATGCCTAAGTCATTACTAATGCCTAAGTCATAACTAATGCCTAAGTCATAACTAATGCTTAAGTCATAACTAATACCTAAGTCATAACTAATGCCTTAGTCTTAACTAATGCTTAAGTCATAACTAATGCCTAAGTTACAATTAATGCCTAAGTCATAACTAATGCTTAAGTCATAACTAATGCCTTAGTCATAACTAATGCCTAATTCATAACTAATGCCTAAGTCATAACTAATGCCTAAGTCATAACTAATGCATTAGTCTTAACTAATGCATAAGTCATAACTAATGCCTAAGTCATAATTAATGTCTAAGTCATAACTAATGCCTAACTCATAACTAATGCCTAAGTCATAACTAATGCCTAAGTCATAACTAATGCCTTAGTCGTAACTAATGCCTAAGTCATAACTAATACCTTAGCCATAACTAATGCCTCAGTCATAACTAATGCCTAAGTCATAACTAATACCTTAGCCATAACTAATGCCTAAGTCATAACTAATGCCTAAGTCATAACTAATGCCTAAGTCATAAATTTAATGGCTTTTGAGAGGTTCACATACCTAATTAAGTCTCATTCGTCATAATTCTCATTACACTGATTTACCGCCACACTGGACTGCTTCAATAAAAACTGTTTTCGCTACATTAGTTAATAGTAACATAAACATATATAGGTTTAGTTTGCTTAATTTAGATGTTAAAACCAATTAATTTTCCCCGTGAAGGATAGATCGTTCAAGTTAAGGGGATCGATCGTTCAGTGTTTTTATTGGCATTTTTTACAATTTTTTTTACTTCAGTTATCAAGTAAACATTCCAAAGAAAGCTTACAAAAAGTTTCACTTTGGTGTGACAACTGCAAGTCAGTGTGGGGGGGGGGATTAAATAATTAGGGGGAGTGAAAGATAGGGTGTGTCAGAGTAACTCCCTCCCCCTTGTTAAAATGGGCTTAGCCTCACATTTTTTTGGGTTTTTATAATTTTGAACTTTTTTTTCTTCTCTATTTTCTCGATAACTTTTTCACTCAAATCATACTCGCTCCAAGTCTATAGACTCAATGGAGGTTGGTCCTACAGAATAATTTATAAGTGCTAATATGCTTTGCACTAAATTACTAAGATCGTCAAGAGAGATTTTTTTGAATTTTGATCTCGAACTTTTTTATTCAAAAAAAATGAAAGAAATGAGAAAATGGTGAATTTTATTTTGAGAAAAAATATAATATTTAGATCGAAATTCCAAAAAAGCTTACTTGACGATCTTAGGGAGGTAAAGTTGAACAAATTAGCTCACACAATTTTTTATGAAGGACGAACCCCCATTGAGTCAATAGACATTTTTGTGGGGGAGGGGTGTCAAGAAGAAAAATTTACACTAGCATATTCAAAGATTTTTGAGCATTTTACACTATATGTCAAAATCTCAGCTCAATCGGGCGAGTATAATTGGTAGCAACTATACGATGCCCCTAACGTTATTCCCTTTTTATCATTTTATGATAGAGGATGATGAGAACACTTACGAATAGATCGAGGGAATACTCTGGGAAAATATCAATGTTACCTTGGATTCTATATTTAATCCGCACTATATACCTAATATAAATTGAATTTATGTTAATTCTTTTATTCTTTTTAATAAATTATGATTACATTGCAAACTATCATTCAATTAAACCGTTGTAAACTAATCTCACTTACTTTAAACTTTTTGTTTATTTATTTTAATCTAACTTTCATATGTTATTAAACTAATTTTATTTTTTTTTACTTACTTTCGATATATTTTAAACTAGTTTTGAATTACTTATACTCTAAAACTTTTCAGATATCAATTGAGATAAGGCCCTATATTTTAAGTTTCTAATTTTGAAATTATTTTTAAATTATAATTAACAAATTTTTATTTTTTTTATTTCAAAGTTATTTTCATTTATTTTGAAATATGTGAATCATTTTTAAACTAGTATTTATTCATTTCAAAAATTGTTTAAAATTTGATGCACAGTTTCGTTAAAATGATTATATAATGATTACCAATCATTTATTGCATCAAATTATCATTTAAATTAATAAGGTTTAAATTATATATATTGACCATAACTCCAATTCCAACGAACTATCGAAAATCTTTAAAATTTATGTTTATAAACACTGAGTAAAAAATTCTCAGAACTTAAGTCAAAGATTTATTGTTCACGCATATCGGGTAAAATATTTCTTCCATTGATATAACAAATACTTATGACTATGAATTGAAAAGGAAGTTTCAAAATATTAGACAGATAAACCACTTCGATCATCTGCAACTTCTATCATCAGCAACTTCACCATGCATGAAAATCATTAACAATTTAGCTTGCAAAGCCAAAAATAGAAATTAAATTCTATCCAAATTCAACTTCATTGTATCCACTATCAATAAAACATATCTATGTACTAAGTTAAGCCCATCACAATAATCTATGATATTATATAAGATATTTCATATTTTACAGTCATCACTCTACTGATATCTAAATAACATAAGTGATGTATGTACTGTCAAAGAAAAGTGTATCCATTATGAATTTTTGGAGAGTTTACTACTTGCACATATTCCAAATTAAAATTTCATAATCTGTAATTCTTGTAGATGTTTTATTATTGGTCTGGGTACACGACGACGAGTTTGTAAAATTTGAAAAAAAAATAAAAAAATAGTAAATTGCAGAATTTAGAAATTAACATCATTCGGAGACTCTTTTCTCTAATAGTACATAGCTTTCCCTATCACCTCTTTCATACCATTTGTTTTCAAAGGACTGAACCCTCCTATTGCTGGTGAATAACAACTCCGTAGTCATTGGATATTAACTGCGAAATGATATGGTAGTATGTATTTTAATTATGAAACTCACTGGTGATATTATTTATAATTGATTCACTGTATAATTAAATGAATGGTGTGTGCGTTTGCTAATTTGAATATTGGAGGCACGAACTATTTCTTGTCAAAATTAAGCTTGAATAATAACCAGATGACGTGTTTGTCTGCGCTATATTCGAAGAGGTAATGGTGGGGTCATAGATGAAATTATTAGATTTGTTTTGCCGCGATTTTTTTTTTTAATTTTGAAAATATAATTAACACCTAATGATTACTATATACAATGGTACATATATTAATACACCAAACAGACAAAACCCATCAATTTTAATTAATCTATCACTGAATTTACTCATGCTTCAATAACTACTGTATCAAATTATTATTACTGTTTTTTTTTCCTCTTCCTTTTTTCCTCCTCTGAATATTTTAAGTCACGCTTCAATAACTTGCTAAATTATTCCTCAAAATTCCTTGAAGGTATTTTCATTTTGTTGAGTTTTAGTAAAGTTTGTTTGAATTCTCTGATGGACCAGAACTGGATTTCCTTTTTGAAAAGTACACTTTCTGTGCAAAGGATTTATGTGAAACGAGAAATACATAAAGTAAAGTAAGAATCATAGATTCACAAAATATTTCTTTATCCATTTTTGTATTTATGTTCTAAGAATTTCATTCGTAAAATTTACAAAACTATCGGAATAATAGTATTCGTATATTGACTGAAAATATTTTTCTTTTTTATTCTTTAATTTAATATGAATTTCATTAAGAAGGATAATCAAATTTATCAGAGGATTGGACCAAATTTAGTGACTCTAACTTTTCGATAAATGTGAGTGTACGATAATGGAGTGGTAATCCTCATATTCTATCTCGTCAATTCTCCATCAACTTTAATTCAAAAATCTACACCTTAATCACAAACTAATTATGTCAAATTAATTCTGCTCGCTGATCATAATTTGAACAAACTAATTTATCACCATGGCGTGGTATACATCCTATTATTTTCTATGAATAATCTATAAACTCTAAACAAAGGAGGCTGCGATTAATCTAAGTGAAAAAAACACACATATTAATTTCTTTGTTAGCAGGCCTGTCTTTTGGGTGATGGATATTTATCTATAGATTAATTAAGTTTTTTTAATATACAATGGGGATATTATCACTGAATATTGATTGGCTAAAGAAAATTAAAATATTGCCAAATATATGAATATAACAAACAAAAATATGAATTATATATCAATTGAATAACAAAAATAATATATTTTTCGATTTATTCACCATCTAAAAAGAAATAATTGATGAAATGATGATTAATACCATTAAATTATGATTTTAAACTAAATTAAAACCCATTCTTTCAAACCAATTATTGTTTTACTTTGATATTCGATTTATAAGTATTAGTTGCAATCATATGATTTTTACTCATTTGATGAATGAAAATAGTAAATTGAGGACCAAAAACATTCACCCTCCAATTATTCAAGATTTGATAGATGACGACAAACCTAATTATATTTGCAACACATTCAATTGCTAAATAGTGTTTATACTAAACCAGATAATATGTTTTGTATGAAACTACCGTCAACTTTTAGAAAATGTAAATTTTAATAGTTTATTGAATAAGTAAAAATGAATATGTAAATACAAATAAAAAATCATAAATCTAACTTAACTAGAATATAGTTTGTAACTTATAATTGAATTATCTTGTAATTTTTGACTGGTTATAAGAAAGAAATGAGTGCCTATCTACAATAATAAAGAAACCCAATACATACTTTTTTAACAATTACTTTCTTTAAATTTTCATTGATGAACTGCCACCTTTTTTTGTTAATTTTGAAATATTGTACATACGTCACCTCCGCTCTTCTAGGCAATAACTTCCGCCAACAGCCCCCTCTGACTGACGTCATTTCTGAATTTATTAGTTACGGCAAATTGGTTTGTCAGGACATATGAGAGTGGGGAGAGAATGAGCAGGTGAGAGTGGTGAGAGAATGAACAGGTGAGAGTGGGTAGAGAATGAGCAGGTAAGAGTGAGGAGAGAATAAGCAGGTGAGAGTGGGGAGAGAATGAGCAGATGAGAGAGAGGAGAGAATGAGCAGGTGAGAGTGGGGAGAGAATGAGCCGGTGAGAGGGTGAACCAAAGGAAAGGACTGAGTATATTTGTGTTTACTTCAGTAAAGAAAATAAATGATCAAATTCAAGTAACAACTGTTAAATCAATCAATATTATATATCATGCTTCTAGAATGTTCTAGAACTTCATTTCTAATTATTTGTTCACATGCCTCTGATCATGAATTTAATGTTTTCATATCTTTCATATCATCAGTACTCCAAATACAAAACTACAGCAACAAACACAAAAATAATTACATTACTTATATTTATTTCAGCTAGCACAAAACAAACACATAGATTAACATTATCAATACTATATATATGTATTATTATTGTGTCAGTAATTACGAATTCACTTTTAACTCAATATTAACAACACACTGAATTTGGTGAGGCACTGGAGATGTTCATTTTATGGTGGCTATATAAAAACTGACATGAAAATATTACTGCTACCTTGAAATAAGCTTTGTTCACAGTATCTAGTCATTCATACACCTTTATTGATGAAAAAACGGTGTCTAGAGTCTCGAAAAATGTGCTAATTTTAAATTTCATATTGATATGAGTATTCTTATCTTATAATATATACTGCCTTGTCGGAAAATGATAATCGACCAATCGTATATTGTTGTTAATTACAGTAAATATTGATAGTATTTTTTCGTAAAATGATTCAATTTTTAACATTATTATTGTTAGGATTATGAAAATATGGAAATTAAACATATAATAAACTATAAGAGTTTAAGCAGCGATAGGATTTTTGTCGTATCATTTTCGGTGTGAATAGATGATCTTCTTATCGGGAAACGGACTTTTCCCCAATGGACTATTTCCCGCCGGTCTATTCCTCGCCTGGACTATTCCCTGCTGGACCTTTCTCTTCCGGTCTTTTCCCGACAATTACTTAAAGTGTACATATTAATCACTACGTGCACCTCGCACAAAATGTTTATTTTATGCTAAATGTTTCTAAATGATATGAATATTTATACAATCTATATGGCCGGATTCTTGAATGTTGTAACCACAAATCTTTAATTAACTTACTTAATTTCAATCATAATTGTAGTTTTACATCATTATCTGTCATTTTCATTAATTTAAAAAGGTTATTTCTTACTCCAAAAATAGTTTTAAAAAACTGTTACCATATGTTCTTATTAGTTATTACAAGTGATCTGATCTTTATTACTTCTACGAAAATAAAAGTTTTGAATACTTAAATATTGTATAAGAACTGTTTATTTATATCATTTAGGTATAGATATTGAATATTCATATTACAAAAGAAATGGACACTATTATATAAAGAGGCCACTATTAAGTGTAAAAAAATCATTAGCTGGTTTATTAATGTCAAATTATTAATATACAATTAAATTCGTAACGCTCTGGAAAAGCAAAAATTTGAACAATATGTAAATGGATCAGTATCTTTTAAAATAGCTGCCAATGAAAGTAAAAAATTACATGATAAGTATGAATAAGACTGAATTACTGTTTATGTCTTTAAATGAAATGTGTATTCTATATAGATTAATAGTTTGCTTTATCAGTATTGAATCTTCATAGCCCAAAATACAAATATATATTTGGCTGGGAAAAGTCCAGGTGGGGAAAAGTCCAGGTGGTGAAAAGCCCAGCGGGGAATAGTCCGGCGTGGAATAGTCCGGCGAGGAATGATCCGGCGGAGGAAAAGTCATGTTACCTTTTTATCATCGATTATAATTTGGTAAATAAGATATGGAATTAAGTAGTCTGAGAATTAAATTTTAAATATAGATAAATTTCCTGTGAATTTCTTTTGAAGGCCAATGTAGAATATAATCATCGTATATTTATATCGCTCCAGAAGAGTGAATGTAACTTACCCGTGAATTATTAAGGTGAAGCGACACTCTGCAATGAACATCAAAACTTGAGAGTCTCTTTAAGTCTTTCCCTCTCAGCAAACATATTAATTAATGAGGAGTGAAGTGGAGAGTGCTAATAAATTATAAATGGTTGATACTAGAGTATTCGAGCCGTTTGAAATAATAAATAGGAAATATAACTACAGAAACTACTTTATTTCTGTCTCCAATACGTGGCTTATATTCAATTAGATTAGTTAGAAACTTCAATAAACCAATTTAAGATAATGAAATTGTCCAAAAGTGAATTGATTCAAATATTAAAGTATTTAATTCATTCCATAGAGACATGCAATCGTGGTAAATAAAACAGAATCTCATAAAGCTCAGCACCAGTGTTTAAATATGCCGATGTTCTGCTTTATTAAACATAAATCATATTGTAAGAGGGAGAGATGTGATTTATTCTTTGGAATATCAAGTTCGTATATTTTGTCCTTTATGAAAACATCATTTTGTCTTACAAAGAATTGTATTACGCATCGAAATAAGCTGTATACTTACTTATTTGCACTATGAACCTTAAAGTTCATGGTGATAGTGTTAATCAGATTTAAAATTTAGGTTCTTCACATTTTAATTTTAATCGCATCAAGATATAACTTGACTCCACCAACTTTGAGGTGATGATCCAACTATTCGGTGCATTGTGATCTGTAAAATGTTACAGAAGTTTGTAACCTGTCACAGAGGTCTGTAAGCTGTTACAGAGGTCTGTAAACTGTCACAGAGGTGTGTAAGCTGTTAAACATAGAATGGAAATTAATATATGTGAAATATACAAAAAACACATATTGAAAAAAAAGTAATGTTGATCAATGATAGCTCTTTATAACTTTATATTACATATAACTTTATGTTTATATTCCCATCAATAAATTACAAAAATAATAGTATTTGAATAATGTTTTTTTATGATAAAATTTTCCAATCAAATTCCATATCATTCAACTAACTAGTAATAATAAGAGTTGATTATTTTGTATCATGTATGTCAGTATATTTATTCAGTGTAAATGTTGTGAAATAAAATAATATAATTATTTTACTTTTAATTAAAGAGGGAGAGAGAAAAAAGGGCATTTATATTTTAATATTGTATCTCACAGCAGTTTATGGAAAGAATAATTAATCTTATATGTTTAACTTTACACTCTCTCAAGAAATAGATTATTATAATGATGAATGATTACGCAAATATAAATAGAATATTTGATGAAATGTTTTCTAAAGTATCATATATTTAATAATCATTTATTTGAAATCAATTTGATTTTTGTGATCTTGGATTGAAAAAAATTACCTCTTTCAATAAATTCAATAAAATATACTTAATCTATGATTTTTAGTCCAATATCTTATTCATAAATTAGTTTAAATTGAATTTAAATATATTCAAATGTTACAATAATATATCCATTATCTGCTGTTTCATAAGAACTATATTAATTACCATGATAATAATGATTACTTTGCTAATAATGAATACTGATTACCACGCTATTAAGTATTGTCATGATAATGGTGATTTCTGTCATTTCGAACAGATTAAATTCTACACTTCTGTGTAAAATACAGGTGTATTTTTCTAGACTAAAGATACCATTATATGGTCATTTCACCTATGAAAATATTAATTTCCCTAATTTGTCTTTGACAATTTAATTATTTGATGTTTAAATCATATTTCTAAGTAGTGCTCAACTTCTGAGTATTTTGAAACTGTTCAATGCGTGAGTGGACAGAAAACTTACGGGCAAAATGCTTAACGGGCAGAATGCCTAACGTACAAAATAGATAATAGACTAAATGCCTAACAGACAAAAGACCTAACAGAAAAAATGCATAACGGGAAAAATGTCTAAAAACATATTTCCAATATGAAAATAGTGGACAACGATTTATTATTTCTAATGAATGAAACCAAGTGGAAACGAGGTGTTTTGTTTGAGTGAGGGCTTATGAAATCACAATCACATTGAATATGAACATTTGTATCTCAGCGTGTTAAGTGTAAACACTGACTTATCTCGTTTAAACATTTTCTTTCATTTTATTTCTTTTAATATTGTTTATTTTATTAGATACCATTAATATTCTTCAATCGATAGTGATAACCATAGTATATTTTTAAATTCTAAAGAAAGTTAGGTAATTTGAATGTTTATATAAGATAGTGCTGACATGCAATTTACTACCCATTGTTATAAAAAAATACTTTCCGAAATTAATATTATTTAACAAAATAAGTATTAGAAGCTCCGTTCGAAAAAAAATAGTAGAATTTCTACAGTATTCTTTGAAATGTAACTGACACATAGTATATATTATCTAATTAGGTTTTACATGTATTTTTAGAAATATTATTTGAATTTCAATGATAAAGTGTTTTACAATATGTATATTGGATACTGTTCTTTACTCACCAATAAAGATTTCACTACAGATATCTTATATCTATTTGGCCCGTTTATTTAAATTTGGAGTTTATTATTTTATTCTCTTTCCAACATTCTTTTACTATTTTATATTCTATATTCATACATATATTTTGTACATTTGGCATTTTGTCCGTTAGGAATTTAGTCCGTTATTAAATTTATCTGTTAGGCATTTTGTCCTTTAGGTATTTTGTCCGTTAGGCATTCTGTCTGTAGACATTTTGTCCGTTGGAGTTTTGTCAGTAGGCATTTTAATTGTCTTAGTACCGTTCAGTATGTTGATACTCGGAATTCCTGAATTTCTTCCAGACAAGAATAAAGATACGAGAACGATGAACAACATTAAATATTTTCACAAAATGCATGGAATTGTAAGTTATAAATAAAATACACAAATTAATTAGATTATATTGTGTATGAAAACAATAAAATAAAATAGATTTTCAAATTTTATATCAAATTTTCAAATTAAAAATAAATTGCATTATATTTCATTAAATTTTTGTCATTTTTACTCATGAAATTTCAAATTTCAATTCAATATTAATAATAATTATGTTCAATGTTCATATCACAGTAGACAGTTTTAATTTGTTTAAGTAAATCATAGCATCAAGCATTAATTATGAGTTCAAATGAATTATTTAGGTAAAAAATATAATAAACTTTAACATAATGGTATGGATACTTAATTTCAAGACGAGATGGTGTGCATAATTTATTAGTTATAACTCAGGAATTCTGACGTTTTCGAAATGAATAAACATAAATTGACCACCAAAGTGAAGTGAGTTGGCCGGGTTCCTTTTTAGAATATCGGCAAAATATTCCTATGTTAATCGTACGGGGAGAAAAATTAGGTGGTAGAAGATCCATTACAGCTGACTATTTACTTACTGTTGGAAAACTCTAAGTCTATATTTCGATACCTAATATTTAAATGCATTCATTGCTTCAAAGTTGATTGAAATGTTTATTTCAATAAAAAAGTTAGGAGCAATTCAATTAGAACTGATCTCAATCAAGAGACAAATCCGGAGATTAGGTGATCGGAACAACGTCTTTTTATGAGAGAAATTTGAAAGATTGCATACCAAATAACGTCAAATATATATTTAAATTTGAATGTTCTTCTAAAATAATAAGATATTTGAATTATCTATGTAGTATTTATTTCACATTAAAATATATTACAACCTTTCAGATTAAAATTGGTATTATAAGGTCTCCCCCCTGGGGAGAGGGGGGAGGGGGTGGGTATAGCGCATGGTCGGTCGCCCGGATGCCATTTTGAGGCATATCAAAATAGCTACAAATTTTGGTATTCAAACATGGACCTCTGATACGGTTATGAAGCTACAGGTTTGCAGTTTTTTTCATTCAATTATCCTGGTTATTCTTTACAAAACATTTGAAAGCAATTTTCGAATTTCGAAAAAAAAAATTCCAGATTTATAGTATTTTTTCGAAAAATCGAATTTTTCGAAAAAAAATTGAAATTCAAAAATCGCTTCCGAACATTTTGTAGAAAATGATATGGGGGAGCGAATGGAATTAATTAATTCAATACTATTTATAGAGCATTTTCAAAGACTTAAGACTGCTCATTGTACTTTTTCAGAGCCTATCACATAAATTTCAATCCTCAAAAGCATCTCCAATGTACCAATATTGTTTCACAATGGGAAAACCAAACTGGGTGAAGCGAAAACTCTGAACTTCTTGCCAAAAAATGGAATTGTAGAAGTCAGAAGTGGACTTTGTTTTAAATGTATGTTTGAACCACAATTTTAAGCTTATATTTCATTGTTCTTTCACATTATGACGGAAACTGTTTTAATTGATTTTGTTTACAGTTATAGAATTAGGTCATATATTGTTAATGAGTAAAATTGATCCGAAGAGTAAATTAACACTAGTAACCGTTGGTTCTGGTTCCCAGCACTAATGAGAAAATATAATAACTTATATTTTAAACCGATTTGGGAGCTGTCTTTTACCTGATTAGGCAAAATATAAAGTGGTAAATAGTAAGTCATGAGATTCATGAGTGTGTTTGAGAACATGAAGCTGATCATTTTGCCACAATCAGTTAACTTTAATCCTTAGAAGCTTAACGAAATTTGCACACGCCCACATTCGTACTGAGTGGCTAACCCTGTCCATGTAATAGTAATACCTAAGAAACTTTGTTTGTTATTTTTATTTCATATGGTGAACTATTCCATTGCGTTTATCAATAATTTGGCTGTTTGAATACCAAAGGAAATTTTTTATGAAAATATGTAGATTCGTTAAGATTTTATAATAGTTTTAGTGAGAACTGGTTGGCCCAAAGTAGCAACTTGGTCAGTGAGTATACTTCAAGTTCTAGGTTAGTAGAGTTATTTTTTTATACATTGATAATTCAACCCCTGAGTATAATTAGTCAGGCAAAGATAAATTTAAAAAAATGAGTCCAAGGATTTTCATTCAAACATGTCATTTACTTTCGATTTCAATGAGGGTATTTATTTATTAGTAATTCATATAATGATATGGATATAAATTTAATTCCATGATGAAACAATGATTGAGTTATGGCAACATGTTTCATTCACATACAATAACGATTTTTTGAACAAAAATTTCTCCATTGATACTCTAGTATCTTTCCTCCAAAGATTGCACAGTTATACAGAATGGTATTTTCCGCATTCAACACCACATTCGTGGCATCTCAAGTAATCGCATCCGCGTTTAATTCTCCATGAAACAACTGACTTCCCTACTTCTAGTGTCGTGATTTCGGACTTGTGAGGGTAAACAGTCTACTTCCCGGTTATTATTTCCCTACTTTTAGTGTCGTGATTTGGAACTAGCGAAGATAAATTTTAGAGTTAGATTATACTTTTATGTCATCTGACCGTGATAATTGATCAGTAATGAATAATATACTAAATTGCTTGTTAATGATAATTAACACACACTAATAAATAATTCATTAAAATGAAATATGAGAATGCATAGCTTAATATAAAATGAGGAAGTGCTGAAATCATTTTCCCGTTAGTATAGGAATATTATATCGATATAATTTTTAACAGTTTATTTGCTTGTCAGATTAATTTATAACGACTAGAAATCGGAATAGTCAATTGCCAAGGCGGAAAAATTTGTTTTGAAACCAAATATATTGTTTAAGAAATCGATAATGAAGTTATTGTAGTTCAGAACTCGAAGGTTAATGCAGTGATTACCATTCACAAGAGTGGAATAGATGATCATTGCTATAGTCACGTAGCTTCAATGGAGAGTTAATTCCGGGATAAACTGATTCTATTTTTAACCGAACCTGAATTAAAATTATTCTATGAAAAATATAAATTAAGAGAGATTTCTGAAATTGAAATATATTCATGATGCAACAATTATCTAATTTGTAATTTGGGTGTTTAACCAATTTTCATTGGATTTTGAAGAGGAATTATATATGATATCCTCTAAATCTACAGTATCTCACACTATCTTTCTCTCAATTTCTATTCAAACGAAAAATCACAGTGTCAACACTCACTGTTTTGATATATGTTTGAGCATGGATTGAGAAATACCTCTGGACATTATGATGTTGAATAATTCAATTCACGCGGTATATATCTAACCATTGTGTACTGTAATTGAAATTGAATTATGAATATCGATAATTTAAGTAATTCTAATTAAGTATGTGAAATGCCTTCCTTGATATTAATTCGTATTTAAAATGTTCAAGCTGAGATGAATATATAAAAATATAATATATCATTTGAAGTGATTTTAATTTCCAATTAATGTTTTTGAAATAGAACTGATCAAAAGGTAGCAAAAGGAATATCCAAAGATTCGATTCTATGTTGGATATTTTTTTCTAATTTTACGGTTAATTAAAATATGAAAGGTAAACCAGTGAACGTCAATACTTTTGAGACTGATTTTCAAAAGAGAAAATTAACCTAATAATATAATTCCTTTAGTTGTGATAGAACAATAACAACTTTTCAAAAATTCAAAATGATAAACTCACTGAATACTTGTTAATTATAATACCATCTTTGAATGAACTTTCAAAAATCATTTTGTTTTCACCGTCGCAATCAAAACATCATTCATAATTCTAACAATAACATTTTTAATTTGAATTGCAATGACAATTGAACTAATAATAACTCTTTTATTTGAATTGTAACTTCAATTACTTCAGTCGTGTTTTCAGCTCTGTTCATTCTAATCTCTCCGCCTCAATTGGTAATCGCGATATAATAGGATTATACATCCGAAAAAATTAAAGAAATATAAATCGAGTCCTAAATCCACTTTGAGTTGCATGCAGATTGCATAAATATCTGAACTCTGCTTAAATAAAATCTGAACATCAAAAGACATCGATGAAATAATTAAACTATTAATTCATAATCAAGGTAGGGAATATACGTAATTTGGGCTATCTTGTATGTTTGAAAAGTAAAGGTTCTACTTTTCACTCAGATCCTTCAATCACAATTCATTTTATTTGATCATATTCCTACCAATTCTTTCACGAGAAAAGAAACTATCTACCACTTGAACTCAAATCTCACCAACGTTAGAGAGTTGACTTACCTTAACTTTCTTGTATATACGACATAGGTTATGAATTGACAATTTATTTGGTGAAGTTGCCTCTCTATACAGTAAATGAATTATATGTACAGAACACTATAAACAATATGAAAGATATAATTATTCACTTATTTAATCATATTAATACCTACCTCCACAATCAAGCACGGTATTTCACACTTTACCACAGTGTGTTAAATTCTAAAAAAAATTTAATGAAGTGTTTGTGTCACTGCCAAATATTGCAAAATGATAAAACATAGAAACATACGCTGCATAAACATTTCTATAATCAGTAAATCAGTATGTATGATCATCATTCTCTCATATCACCAAATAAGCCACATTGCAGACTTTTCATCTCTAGTCTTGATCTGCTTCATCAGATTATACGGATTAGGAGATTTAGATCTAATTTCATGCCGATAGATCATGAAACATCAGAAATCTGTCTACCGATAGTAAAAAACACGGAACATGATCTTCAATTTGGTGTCAAGAGAATTTTAATTTCGATTTTAAATTTCTTTGCTAACCAACTTATTTATAAGAATTTTAAATTTCAATTACATGATAAAGAAATTATTGACTTGCATATTTGAGTTCATTTTTGATGGATTGATTAGTAATGTGATCCCAATTCTGGAATATATAATTTAAAATTAAAATTGCATCGTACTTGATATGATAGTGCTCAATTACAGGTCAAGACAATCTTGAGGAAACCTAAATATAAAACAATTCTTCATTACCAGATAATAAGAGAATCAGTGTTATAATTATCGGATGGTTCAACATTTTTGATCATAAGAGATAAAAAATATATAATTATTATTAAACTTTTATTTCAAATGGTTAACATATCTGCACGTGCCATAGATAACAATTAGAATGAAAGTAAACTAATAATATACTATACAGTTTTAATTACATGATATATTATATATTTATGATATTATAGTTTGTGCATGTTGTTATCTTACATTTAAATTTAACTCGCTTTCTTTACATAAAAAAGAGAATTTTCAACAAATTGGCATTAAAAATTCACTCTGTTCACCAATTAGGAAACAAGTATATATAATATCACACAGTTTTTCTGGTATTTTAGAAGAAGAAGTTAATTAATTAAAAATGAATTGAAAAATGTGATATTACATTTTTTAAGAAATACCCCCAATTTCGAAACAAATTAGAATATTAGTGTAGGCATTTTTCTGTCTGAGCAAAGAAACTTTTCTATGAAAAGATAAAAATCCATTAAACAAATATTGTTGGTTTTCTGAAAGTAAATAATAGTTTGTAACGAAAAATTATGGAAATTAAAACACGGAAGGTAAATTGTTTGTAAACATTTAGAAACTAATTCGAGAAAAAGGAACTAACTGGTAACTGGGATACATTTTCAAAATAATGTATTTAAAATTACTTTTATTGCAAACGTTTGAATGGTAAATATGGCAGTTCAGTTAAAAATATCGGCTTTAACTAAACATTAAAGAACATTTATATTTATTGATAACGAAATTATAGGTCTTCAAAATGATTTGAAGTTATAATTAGAGTTTTATCCTGAAAGTCATTAATTTCCTAATAAAAAATTATAAGTGACTCTGTAACAGAAGTACAAATAATGGTAATTAATGGGGTGATCTGTTCTGTAAATATTGTTATCAATAGATTTGCTTCCATTAAAGTACATACTGTTAATATGTAATGGAAAGACGAACTAGCCATTTAATCGAAAGAAAAGACTGCATGTGGATTCTTAGTTGAAGTAATCATAATCACTTAATTGTTAAAAATGGTGATTGCAGTCAAAATTGATCCTATTTAAAATGTCATAAGATCATGATAGATCAATCACAAATTTCTCAAATTCAGATTGTTTCATAACTTATATTAATGCACATTTTTTGAGTCTTGTGACTGTCCGAATTTAGCAACGTTACACACAATTTAAATGAAAAATACCTTGTAAATTGGGTAAGCTTCAAGGGATTGGACTGTTTCACGTTTTCGGTCATAAGAAACAAAAAATTAGATATACCTTAATTTATATTGAAATTCGAATACATGAAATGTATTTGGAGGAATAATGGATCCCATTTATAATAAAGGTATAATTATAATCATTGAATATTTCTATTATATGATCGGAAATGATTTCCTTATATGTCTTAATACAAAATGCTATTGACAAGCCCTGAATATCGGTATTATATTCTGACTACACTTTAGCGTTACTCTTTTTCTAGGGTATTACTCCTTTCTAAGTTATTATTACTCCTTTTTTGGGTAATTATTCTCCTCTTCCTTGATGTAGGTTAATGAGGCCAGAGATCAAATACCCAAGAGATTATCACCCCAGCCAATTGCTATCCATCATTGGAAACCAATACCCACTGATATCTTAGAAGATACGCGATATCTTTCTTCTCATATCTGAGTGATCAAGTAGCTAGAGATGATGTTGAATCTATGGAAATTATAGAATCGATATATCATCATTAACGGTGACTGCATGGAATAGTTTGGTTTATTATATAAAATATACTAGATTATGGATAAGAAAGGTTTTAGTTAATTTGTATTGATGAATTATTACTAAATTAATTCCGTTAAAAACATTCCAGTCTTTAATAATTTTTGTTAATCAATAATGAATTAATTTTTTACTTTAGATAAGGATGATTAATATTATATTCCAAATATCCTCTAGAACAAAAGTTATCAAAATATTGCTTAAGTTATTTTATAGTCTATAAAAAAAAGTTAAATAAATAAACTATCAGATAAACTTTCCTAAGTTCCTGAATGTATTTGTAATGTTGCACGTAGAAAAATTATGATGCACCCAAGTGTTTCGAGTTCACATTATGGCTTTGTCTCTAAAGCGAAACACTTTAGTGCATCAAACTATAGTTTAGATGCAATAAAGAGCACTAGTTCGATGCAATTTAGTGTCTTAGCTATAAGTTTGTTGAAATGATGTCAAACAATGAGGAAAGAATAATTTCCTCACCATTTTAACTAACTTATAGCTAATACACTAAAGTGCATCCGTTCGATGTACTTAATTGCATCCAGATTCGCTTTGTGTAGAGACAAATCCATAGGGTGAACTTGAAACACATGGGTGTATCAGTTGGAGTTGATTATTTTTCTCAATGAGAGGTTAAAAAACCTCTTATAAATCTGGAAATACCTTTGAGTATAATTCTTTGCAATCAATTTCAAGTCAATATCACTATATTATAAATATATCCTATTGTGTAGAAATTTGTTTTGTATGTGAGAGACAATGTATGAATTTACGATGATTGTCACCTCCACATTTTCGTCAATTAAAGTCTGTCAGATCCAATATTTGCTGACTCAGGGAAAACTTACTTATAGGTCTCAGTTTTTATAGTACAATACATAATTATTTCGATACTTCCTTACTTAATAATACTTCTTGTATTTGTATTCTAGTTACGATAGTAGTGGATTATTTGATACTCGTAATTAACTAATACAATACTTTTAATTTAATATTATAGTTTATTCTTAATTTATTTTATTATATAAAAGCTTGACTAGCAAATGATTTTTTCTTCGTTTTGAGTGAAGATCAAAAACAGTTACATTTAAATAATAAATATCTTCATATTATTAAGATGGAAAATTTTCAACCATCCGATAACTTGGAATTTACTCTATTTAAATAAGGATTTCATTTACACTCTAGACATAAATCAACGTTTTCAAAGTCACCTCTGATTTGGGATAAAAGATTATAAATTACCATGAACTAATTAGATGCTTCAAATTTAAATCAAATATAAAGAGTTACTTTTTCACACAATTCAATGTAGAAATTACAAATGGATATAATTATTTCCACCTTCAAAAATTCGATATAGGTTCTCGTCATTAAAATCGGACACCAAAATGACATCACAGTTTTCTGAAAGTATGTAGGTGTAAACACAGGTCAACTGATGTCATGATAGGCTAACCATAAATTATCAAAGATCCTTTTGGTTCTGATCCATCCTAACACCCACAGTCAACACTACTGTGAGTGTCGGTAAATGAATCATTGATTCTCCTCGGTAATTTATTTAAAAAGTTTCAGTATTGATGTTAGTTAAAAAGAGTTTCTTCTCTCATAAGATTTTCATTCAATATTCGATCGCTTCAATAGAATTATTAATTGCAATGTTTTTTTTCAAATTTTCCTTTTTAAAATGTAATAAATCCAACAGCTTCACAACAGATTGAAAATATATTCCAAATCTTTCAGCAGAGACCAGAAAAATATTTCAGGGAGAGTTTGACATACCTTTCATTTGTGTAAATATTTTTAGATCAAATGAGATTCAGTCAATATAATTTTATGGATTGGGAATTCTTTCAAGAAAAATAAAACAATATTTTTTTTATTGGAAGCAATAATATTCAACTCTAACAAAAACTGAAAATAAAATAATGTTAAAATAATAAAGAAAAGGGAAATGAAATCAATTAGAGAAATGTAGTTAAATTCTTTATAAAGTATTCCATACAATACTATCTCATATATACTTCTCTTCAAATATTTTTCTTATTCATTGCGTGAACTTTCTCTTCTCAAACTTTTAAATAATAGAAAAGTTTGATAATTCACTGGAACTTCTGAGCGCCCCCTCGCTACACTTTATAACCTGATGACATTACCGACACAAACTTGGCTCTGACTGAGTTAGAAATACGAGAAAAAATTACATTTATAAGTTAGCTGTATAGTTAAATTCATGGAAATTTACATTCCTACCTAAATTTTACCATAAGTGAATAATGCCACAATTCAATTGAAATAAATATATATATAAAGTAATGGTCACTTTCAGTTCAGAGTAATAATTTTTATACTTTATGTAGTCTTTTTACAGTGGATACATTTTAATGTAAAACAAAAACGAAAATCAATAACAAGTGTTATTATATAGCAGCATATTATATTTAATATATTATATAACAACATGATACATTAACATTAGAATACAAAAACATCATCTTATAGTTATAGTTAACGGCAAGAAAACTGATTTCAATAATCCTTGATAACTAAATTGAAAATGAGGCAGACTAGAAAAAGTCCAAATTTCAATGTTGGACCATTTGATGATGAATTTAATTTACACCTCAATATGTATTTTATCACCCCATGTTACACGAATTAGTATGGATAATAAAATACGATAATGAGAAGATCAGGTAAAACTATAATCTTTGATTACAACAATTGGTATTGTAAATGAGGTAATTAATCTCCTCATGTTTTTCATTAATGCTAAAACCATACCAACTGTTTTTGTTTATGATCACAAGTGAATAGCAGAGCTCTACATTAAATAAACAGTACATTTGAATGAAATGGAAATTAAAGGAAAAAATGTGTATATCAGATCAATTAATGTCAATCTTCTAGATAAAAATGGTGTCTCTTTCTATTTCCAAACCCTGGGGAAAAGTTACAGTGGTAAACCACTTTACATCTTCTATTTTCCCTCCATAACTTCATCCCTATATATGCCAAGCTTTATATGTGGAAATATATTCAACGCTCCCGATCTGATTTCCTTTTAAATCATATTACATAAATTATTTACCGAGGATTGGAAAAAATCTTAAATAATTCAATTTTTTAGGATTTATGGATTTTTTTTTTCTCTAATATGGAATTTATAAATAATAACTAAGGATTTTTAACTACCCGATCATAACATGTATTAGAATATATGTATATTACATACAGCATTTATATAAAAGTTTTGATTAGAAAAAACTTTTATTTACAGAGTTACAACTCATAATCATCCCATTATTAAAAAATCACCAATTTAATGTTGCATAATCTGTAACAGATATACGTGGGATTTATTGAAAATATTATCTTCAACTGAGAATCCATAATTTCAAATGATAATTTATACCCAACGTTGGAGGTTAATGAAAAAAAGAGTAATGATATGGTTTCCCTCAAAAATAGACGCAGTAGAAACATCCCTACAAACAAATCAATATGTAATAATATGCGTCACTTATACATTTAAAACATATACTATTTTATATACCATGTATTATTAAATACTCACATAAAAGGTCGTTTAAGATGGAAATATAGTAAATTAAAAGTGTTTACTGGTTATATTAATAATATAGATATGGTATTTGAAATGTTTAATTCAATGATGTAAATTACATTATGATAGACACGTGTTAAAAATATGGTAATTGACATGTGGATATAATGTGGTCACTATTGAACATGGCTAATATGAAGCAGTTATTATATAGACTAACCACAAGTTGCTTGTGCATTATTATAATGGTTAGAATGATTTAATGTATATTACACATATTTATACTGAATTACCATATCTTAACCAATAATTCATATGCATATGTTTGCAATATTGAATTGTTTGCAGGGCGAGGTGTTCGTAGCATACGACTGAAAACCCTATGCGGTTATTAAATTGAGCACCGCTTTATCTTTAACATCCATTATGTGGATAAATACTATTTCCTATAAATTAAAATGAAAGGATTTTCCTGAGATCATTATTTTTGGTATTCATAATTTTAATATACAACAATTTACATGATAATTGTAAAAATATATAATTCTATTTCTTATATATCGAAGCATAAAATAATTTATGATATTCAATTATTTCTATCTTCGCAAAATATCAGAAGATTATGTTTTGATTTCACAATGTGATAACCTGCTGAATATTCCACTTGCACTCTATGATAATAAGCTTTATCTTAGTTCCTTCATAAATATATTCTTCAGCGAGCAATTCGTCATTGTCAAAGTGGGATTTTAGTTGTTTTCGACTTAATTTATCGCAACTTGATATATTACTTGGGGAACACTGTTAAGTGATGTGGACGAAAAACACTGCTCTGAAATGCCGAAATTGGGATGATGAATTTATTCAGATGTTAACTGATTTATAGCATAAAGTGTAATGGTACAAACATGTTAGTATTTCAGTCTAATAGTTTTTATATAACAAATTTTATTTTCAAGTAAGACTAAAAAAATATATTTCAGTTAATTTTGTAATGATCATAGACAATGGAATATTCTATTTTATTTTTATATTTATCAATCAATAACTGCATTGAAATTGACTTCAATTGATGATTATACCCAAATGAATTGTTAGCTTGAATATATGCCAAATTATTACTGATTATATGCTTTAACTTTTCAGTTTTCTTTTTTCCTTATTGATTAATAAAAAATGCATGGTATTGTGTTCCTTGTAATGGATAATATAGATTACATTCAGTACCTAACTTGAAACACAATTATCTTCTGTATCAATTTACATATTAAATTATAATAAATGAAGAAAATAATTGGAATAGGGTAAAGAAAGTAGAACAAGAAAAAAACATTAATATGATAATTTGCTGCTTCACTCTCGGTAAAAACATCAATGTGACAATAATTACATTGTGTATATATGTATTAGTAATAATTAGGGTCAACAGAAACAATCAATGTGGCTCATACTAAAGACAATGTGGCTCACTTTACAGACAATGTGACTCACTTTACAAACAATGTGGCTCACTTTACAACAATGTGGCTCACTTTAAAAACAATTTGGCTGATTTTACAGACAATGTGACTCATTTTTTATCTTCACATCTTCTTGTACATGTATAATAATAAATAATAAACAGTGTACACTATTCGAAACTCAAAGACCAATGCAAACACTCTAAGGACTCTCCTGCTTTCAGTAGAACCAAATATAATTAAGCAAGAGGCCCACCAAACATCCCCAAGCAATGTTGTTTACTTCAAGAAGAAGAGACTGGAAATGCTCAGAGAATGTGGAGAACATCGAGGTTTTACCTGTACTGAATTAATGTTCAACATAATTAATGGTGGACATATAGTAGGTAAGGTTGAAGTTGATAGAGGATTTCATGGTCACTTAAAGCCGTGTTTACATTGTCAGTTGGCACCTAGGTATTTCCTTAGGGATTCACCACAAAGTGTCAAATTTCACCACGAAACACTGTTTTCGCACTCAAATTGAAAAACGGACAGTGTTCGTTCAAATCACAACACTTTCGGTGAGTGGCTTTTTTTCACTCATCATCAGTTTGCTGTTAGCAATAGGAAGAGGAGAGTGTGTGAGGCTACGCAGCAACCTTCTCTTTCTTATCTATAGCAAGTCATTTGCCATAGACTTTCTCACAACTAAACACAGACTGAGAGCACAGCCACTATTAACCACATTGACGTACTGCAGTGCAGTGTGAACACTTTCTTGGTGACAATGTCGAATGATCAGTGATCACCACGCGTGTTCCCTAGGTTGTGACTAACAATGTAAACACGGCTTAATACGGCAAAAAAAAATTTAATTAAATTTCCGTGCCAGCGAAACATATTCTACCAGCTCTTATTTTTGATCCTATCTTAAAGACATTTTTTTCTAATTATCATATTAACCCTACAAACCTAGCCCTTAAAAGTTTGCTCAGTAGCCTAGGGACTGCATGGTCCGTGCGTGCCAGTTCTACTATACAGTAGAAAAACCTAAAAAAATTCTATATAGTAGAAATTTTCAATGTATACCAAAATTTCAGCCATAATTGAAACTATAGATTTGTGAAATTACAGCTCAATTTATAAAGTTAGGAAAAAGTTATTAGTAAAAATCAGTTTTCGCAGTTACTCACAGAATGCTAACAAAGAATGTTCCAGTTCTCTCTTATCTAGACTTCATTTTTTCTGCATTCAATACATGATAAAATTGTGAATATTGGAAATCTGACTATAGATCCAGATTCTATGCTTCAAATTCACCCTAATCACAAAAGATCATTGAATTTCCCATTGTATTTTCCATTATTTTTCAGTTTTTAACTCAAATGAGAAATGGCAATATTTCCTTTATAATTCGATATAAAACTTTAAATATGCCTCCAAATGGTTATGTTATGAACTATAATTTCAATAAGTATAGCTATACCTATATATTTCAATAACTCTTGAAATAACATTGTTTCTTTCTCAAAAGTATCGAATGATGTTAATTGCTTACATCCTCTCTCTTAACTCTTACCCTAAAAGTCCGTTAAAATACCACCGTAAGACATTCTTATTGTATCCGTAGGATTCTTATTGAATATAAGGCCTAGGTATATAATGAGCTGTTTGTAGTCGATTCGAAAATAAGCCTAACACTGATTCTTTCCTGTCTTAGATTTTGGTCCTCTTTTAGATTGGCTCTAGACTTTGTGGAGTTAACAACCAAAGAAAGCTCTACATTTTACCCTCTTTTCGATTGTCCGCAATAAGTCCATATTTACCAAACTGTGTATTTTTATATTTGTGCCTATAATAAAATTGAACCGGTCATTATCCGCTTTCATTTCCTGTGTAATTGATAGACATTAATTAGATCAGTTACTAAATTATGGAAATAAATAATAAACAATTAGTTCTGAAGGGATTAATTCACATATTTTCCATTAAAATTTGAAAGTCTAGTGTCAATTCTCAAACCCAAGAAGGGATCGTAACAGTTAAAATTATCATCATAATTGACCGAATAGTTATACTGAACAATTTTAGTGGTAAATTAATATTATTTATGGTAATTGGTTATTACCGCGATAATACTGCAAAACCTCCATTAACCCTAGTAACCTAACCTTTAAAAGTTTGTTCATTAATCTAGGGACAGGTCCGTGTCCGCCAGTCCTCACTAAAACTATTATAAAATATTAAAAAAATGACTTTTCGATTTCTCTTCTGTATGACAGATTTCATTTGATATTTACTCATCCATAGATTAGAGCCAAAGAATAATTATCTATTTAAAATAAAATTAACAAGCAAAGACAAGAAACAATTATTCCTTAGGTTTTTTAACTATTTTCTCAAAAGCCATTTTCACCACCCATTAATAAAATCCTTAAATCATTCACGAAAATGATTAAAACTTATTGGAAATTTAACTTGGAGACAGAAGGGTTAAACGATAAAAACGATACCCAAAAGATGCATGTGCCTTTAATAGTTTTTGAAATATACTAACCTAAAAATGTGTACTGGTTTTTGTAAGACACCCTATGCATTTGAATAAATGCTCACAATATGAGAATCTTTTGTATAATCGTATGTATCTATGTTGAAAAGTATTATGAAAAGACAGTTTCCAAATCGATTCAAAATGAAATTATTAACATTTTTTCATGTGGACTGGTCCCCCGCCTGCACCAGACCCTAGTTTACTAGGGCTAACAAATTTTAACTACTTGTTAATCTACTTCAATAGACTTGTTCTTTCATTCAAATCTAAACAAAACATAAATATCTTTGTTCTTGTCATACGTCATCATCAAGAATTTGATGTAAATTGCAAATATTAAATATTTCATTACTGTTTAAAATATAGAAATGCCCAATCTATAACACTAATCACAAAAATCGTTCTTGGCATTCAACAGTTCTACGATTTCTTGAAAAGAAGAAAAATATTCGGAAGTTACGTCGGTTTTCCAATAGAGTTTTGAGCAAAAGAAGAACAAAGAGAGACTCAGAAGGAGGAAAAATTCGCATTGGTCGGATTCTGAACTTTAGATAAAGAATTTCCATTTGAAAATAACCTTCAATCGGAAATACCAGTTGGTTATCTGCAGGAAATTCTTTTTTTTTTTATAATTAAATTGAGAAATCCATGTTATGAAAACAATAGACTGCAAACTTACGAAAATTGAAAGAATTAATAAAAAATTTAAATCTAAAAGATATCAAAATAATATCATGCTTATTGAATATATATATCTAACAAAAAAGTTTATTCACTACCCAATGAAATTTATATATTTAATATAACATGTGATTAATATGTGATTATTAATATAAATATGTTATTTCTGCTATATCTAGATTTGTTATAAAAAATATATGTTACTCGTTATCAATTCTGACAAAAATGGTTGCCCCCTATTCAAGGCTAAAAACATTACCTGTTCCCCTCATATTCATGGTCGATACATTACATGTTTCCCTCTATTCAAGTCCATTGAATTACTTGTTTCTTTCTACTCAAGGCCAATACATAACTTGTTTCCCTCTGTTCAAGAATAATACAATACTGGTTTTCCTTTATTTAACTCCAATGTATCACTTGTTTTCCTCTATTCAAAGCCTATATATTACGTGTTTCCCTCTATTTGAGAACAATACATTGCATGGTTTACTTTATTCTAACTATTCCAGCCGGTACGCAATTTACCATTAGTTACAATAATTCCTATACATAGCTTTGATATTACACGGCTTCAGATAATTGGTTTGCAATAACTGTGGCAGGTGATTAATCTAAGATATATAGATTTGAACATGAAATGTTATTCTGTCATACGCAAATTAATTTGCGTTATTTTAAGGGAAGAGTGAAATATGTATGCATTGGTAATAAATATCTGACAAATTTCTGAGAAAATGATAATTTATATTTTACATAATTTATACTTTACAAAAAGATGTTTTCATGCGTTACTTTTTACTGTGTATATAATAATATGAATTTATAACTTTAATGTTAATAAATATAATAGATGAAAAATATAATTTGAGATTATGAAAAGACTTAACTTGACCTTCAAATGATTTCTCTAAAAAAAATTATCTGGGTACAACATAATCACAGATTTGAAATTTATCTGCCTAGCATCAATGTTTGCCATTTCATTAATTGTACATAAACCAAAACATAGCACAAGAAATTACTGCACTCATGAAATACGTTTCCCACCCACCGAACAAAACATTACATACTAAATTCAGTTTCGGTTTACAGAGACAATTAAAACTGACGTCCTCTCATAAAATTTTATAGTCTGGTAAATAGCGAGGGAATATGAATACGGAGGTAACTATATTTACTTGATTATTCTGAAGATTCAGTGAATTATTTATTGGGTATAGCTGTGCCATGCAGGTATTTTGTACTGAAAAACTATCAACAAAAAAGATAGATAAATTGTACTGAAAAAAAAAACTAGAAAGATAGATGTATTGTACTAAAAAAAAAAATAGAGAGATAGATATATCCCAATTGAAAATAGGAGCAGGTTCGAGGCAGCGGTTAAGCCGATCGGAAAAGTCACCAGGGCAGTCACGATGCAGCGAGAGTTCAGCGTGGGTGCCCAACTGCCCTCGTTGGGGGCTAA
Organism: Caprella mutica; assembly: GCA_947561585.1. Lineage (NCBI taxonomy): Eukaryota > Metazoa > Arthropoda > Malacostraca > Amphipoda > Caprellidae > Caprella > Caprella mutica. The sequence continues at coordinate 174,260 of CANNZV010000553.1, read as the reverse complement.
CTCTACTACGGTGCAACTGTGCAGAACTACGACGCGCACCTGCTCCTAATCTCCTAGCGCGCTGCCTAACTGCGGATGCACGGCCCGTAGCAACAACTGTAATATTATATTACTATTATAGCAGTTTTGGCAGGCATCATGGATATTTTCTAATAAATTATAAAAAGTGAGATATAAGAATAAAATAATCATATTCTTTAATATATATAATACTTGAATTTAAACATATTTTAATTGATTTTCTGGAATTAATACAAATCATAGTGATTTTTTTTTTCAAGCTATTCACCCGTTATCTAAATTCATGAATCGTTTTTGATTGTCCCACACATATTTTTCTCAGCAATATATATTTTCCTATTAAAACATGAAGAACAAAACATTCGATTTTGAGACATTTAATTATTTTCGAAAGTCAATTTCATCCGACTGTTCGTCTCTCATGCAATTTTACTCGAATTTCATTATTTCAAAGTCTGAGTCAATATTCCTAGTGAAAAGGTGTAGAATTTCATGAAATTCCTCTGATATTGGATGAGAGTTCTGTTCTCATTTTCAAACCAAATTAAAGAATGATTTGACGTTTATCTCGTCTCTCATTGAATCTGATTTGGACTTTACTTGCTTCGAATTCACAATTCAATAGCTTAGTTTACGTCTACATTGGGGAAAGATAGGTAAATAGATGTCGACCAGAAAAATGCAAGTTTGACCTTGTTCTTACTATTACGACTAGGTTTTTCATGATCTTCCAGGTTCTTACCAGTTCCTACAGTTTTTATAAGTTCATATTCGTTCTTATAACTTCTTACTGGTTCTAACATGCTTAATAAGGTTATTACTTGTTCGACAGGATTCTTATTAGTACGGTCTGCTTTATACAAGCTCTAGCAAGTTCTTACTAATACGAACAGATTCTTGAATGTTCGAGTAGATTCTTACAAGTTGAAACTGGTTTCTTAATAATTGAAGCATGTTTTATTTGCATCCTCAATAAAGTATTTAGCTGCAGTTTTTTAAATATGAAGTTTTCATTATTTTTATCAACATAAAGCATTTCTTTTGTATCTAAATTAGTGATTTGAGATACACAGCTAATTTTTCGTTTCAGCAAGCTTGAGTAATAAGTAGGTATGTGCGCAATGCAAACTTTCTTTAAAAAGGAATTTAAATTATTGATATTGATACCTCATAATATACCGAACTAAATAGTATTTCCGACTTATTTTGTTTTCTAGTACTTCAATATTGGTAAGCTATTCGCAAGTAAGAAATACTTGTACAAGATTGGGGTGCTATTAAAAAGTTTAGTGGGGTGATTTCTGAGATACTTCAGAGCCGTAACTACAGAAGTTACAAAACTCTCTCCAACTCTCAAGTGATTTCAGTTTTAATTGCAATTCATGTGCAACTGGATATTTTCTTTGAGAAGATGTTGTGAAACAACTCTCACAACGATAAACGTCAAAAGGGGTTTTGTAACTTAGGTTTGTATGCGAAACCTAAATTACTTTTAGATTTCAGTCGAAAGCAATAATTGTATTGGGAAGACATTGTATCTATCGTATAGTGTTTCTCATATAATATTTTTATTTTATTATTATTATTTCTTTATAAGTGATGAATTCTGAAATACATAAAAAATAATAACAATATACTCACTTTGATGTTTAATTAATTAAAACTAATATAAATTATTACATTTATTCGTACTCCAAAGTTATATAAAGAAGAGATAATTATTATGTATTTCCTCTTCCTATTGTAGTTGATTGACAAATATCATCATTAAAAAAAATGGAAGGAGTGGTAATTCCTTAATTTGTTAGAAGAAGAAAAAGCGCATATAGGATACTATTTCGGGATATGGAAAATTATGGGACGTTCAGTAATTTAATGAAGTATTTGTGAACACGCATGAAGCTAATTGAACGTTGATTTACTTCTTTCTTTTGCTACTAACAGAAAACTGCTCAGGTATTTCTCTAAACGATCCTCTGAATTGTTTATGTTATTTTCTAAGAGAACCATAAAGTATTTAAACAGTGGATTTCATTGTTATCATATTAATTTTCATTGGTATCATTGAAAATAAATAACCTAACGAATAACGATGTATATTTTTAAAATGTATTGTGAGTACTTTTATTGTTATATTTTTTAATGTAGAATTTTATTATTTAATTTTATGGGAGTGACTCACTTCTTAGAAAAAAATCATTTGTGAACCGATTGCTCTTGAAACTTGCGGGGCATATGTAACTTCGAAAATAAAAACTATTTTAATCGTGTTGATAAAATTTTATGGAATTGTATATTAATAGTGCTTGGTGCAATGGCAATAACACAGTTTATAATAAATTCACAATTTATTATTACTTTCGAACAAGCGAGTTGCTGCGAAAACTTATTGGACAAGACTGGTTGGAATGCAGAAGGCAAACCTCAAATGTTTAGCCAAACATGTTTCAATACTAAACTAAACACATCTGATTTCTCAGAACATGAATTTAACTAATGTGACATATATAATTACGTAGATGAACTCTCAACACGTGTGACTTTTTTTATTTTCGTATTAGTGTTTTAGTAAATGAGGTTTATATGAAAAATTAAAATTAAATTTTAAAAGAATAATAATGTATAAAGATATTTGCTTGAACAAAAACGAAAATAAGTTGAGAATCATTGAGATATTTTTAACATAATCAAGCTTGAACAAAAAATTTTCGTTCCAATTTTCGTTTCCTTATGATAAGCGATTTTTGTTGACTAACCCAATTCAACAAAAAATAAAAAAAACACTGGATTTTCGGTTTTCAACTATGATAAAGCGCAACGCAAGATATTGTCTACAGTTTTGTTAGAAATCGTTAGAAGATTTCAAAGCGATTTTCACATTTAGGTGAAAAATTCACATTTTACAAGGTAGCCATAAACGTATATATTTGACCAAAAACGTATATAAGTAAATAATTGCCAAAAACGTTGAAGACCCCCTTGCCACCTTTAGTCCCTGTGTTGGGTGAGTTGTAGTGCCTTCAGCCCGAAAAGAATCGGGATATAATAGTAGACTGACTAACATTTCTTGAGGGAATATAAAAAAAATCGTATTTTGAATTTCAACTGCTCCCATTTAGATCTTCCCTAGAGGGCGTATCACAAAATTTAGAACATGAAAACTAATTACCTACCAACAACATTCATCAAAAAAGAAAAATAATGGTAGTTTTCACCAAACTTGAAGGGTCGGAACTTTTATTAGTCTAATTTTTAGGTTTCATTAGTTTCTAATTCTTTAATGAATAAATATTGTGAAACTTACAAGTGTCATTTTTGCATATTTTTGAATATTTATCAAACAGTGTGGAATTCATAAAGTTTAAGATTTATAAATTTATAAATTTTTTGATCGAAAATTGATGTCAATGAATTGCAAGAAAAATTGACCGTGTGTAAGGGACATCATTTGTAATTTCCTCGAATCAATTCATTGGTAGACGGGTCATCAATGAAATTGAGCATGTATGGGTAAACGACCGAACATTGATCAATAATATAATATTTTCCAATCAATGAAATATTATCTGGTGGTTAAAAATTGCTTTGGAGTGTCAAGAGCAAACATTGTTCTTAGATGTACAGATGCTTTCATCTCGAAATTATGAATCAAGTTCAAATAAGTAACAGAAAATAGATCGTGTATGAAAGGTTTTAGGGTAAATTTGCAGTATTCAGACACTTTTTTACGCTCCCGGAACTAGGAAAGTGAGTGTTAATATCAAGATAGATAGCTGTGAATCAGAAATTTCTAAAGGTCGCATAGGTTCATCACCTCTATGTTAACACCCACTATCAGAGTATTGTGAGTGTTTCAGTACGTTGCTCTGATTGGTAATTGATAGGTTAAAACAATTAATGTACCTGCTTTTAATGAAAGTTTTTTTTCAAATTTGTTTTTTTATCAAATGTGTAAAATAAATCTAATAAGGTTAAGGTGCAGGATTTAAAGAAACTAATAATTATTCTCATTAAAACCACAAAAAAGTATTTATTTCATTCCTTTATTTTGAAGGTTATTTTGATTGGAAAAATAGAGAAATTAAAATGTACGTGAATTCATAACCATCATACCCGCTTTACAAATAGCACCAACACTGAGCACACACTTTCAGCAATGACATCTGGTGTGAATTGTAAAGAACTCTTACTCTTGCCGTGAAGAAAGAGAAAGAAGAGGAGCAGGAGGAATGCGTTCCTATCTCTTCCATCTACTGGAATTCTGTAATGGATTTCCCCAGAAAAATGTTGAGAATTGATCTTCAATATAGCATTGAAACGATGACTGAAATATGGCATAATGTAATAAATTAAATGTCTCTTCTCTTTTCCTGATTCTATAGAGAAATATTAATCATTAATCATATTCAACTAAAGGTTTGAATTAAGAGTGATTGCAATTTTAGCCAAGTCTTTAAAAAAGATTCGAATAACTTGATGCACCTAAACTGCTCATCAAAATGTGGCTCTTTGATGTCTAATTGTTATCAGTACCTCCATCGTGTAAAATGATAATTTATTTCATTAAACTAGGATTCATCTGTTTCATTTCCATAAACGATGGAAAAAAGTGTCTTTGTTGGTCCAAAGTACACCTGATAGCTTCAACGTATTTCTCTGTCCGTACAGTTCATCCTAATTGAAAATAGGAGCAGGTTCGAGGCAGCGTTTAAGCCGATCATGGCAGTATTCAAGGCAGCAATTGAGCAGCGAGAGCGCAGTGTGAAAGCCAAACTGACCGTTTTATGGGTTAATCCTACTCCGGTGTAACTACGCAGCAGAACTACTATGGGAACCTGCTCCTATTTGCCTAGCACACTGCCTAACTGCTGATGCGCGGCCCTTAGCCAAAACCAATATAATAGTAATTTAATAGTATAGTCGTGGCTATGGGCCGCGCATCTGCAGTTAGGCAGTGCGCTAGGCAAAAAGGAGTAGGTGCCCAGAGTAGTTCTGCGCAGTTATACCAGAGTAGAACTAGCCCACAAAGCGGTCAGTTTGGCTCCCACGCTGCGCTCTTGTTGCTATCTGACCTCGGTGATGACTTCCCCGATAGGCTTAATCACTGCCTCAAACCTGCATCTATTTTTACCTGGGAATTACTCTTCAAATTTGGCTTTCGAAGTCAAATGGTGGCAGTTAATTTAAAGTTTTGAAACATCGCTTATTAACTATTAGAGAAAGGAGTGTTGAGACTCATTCTGAATGCTTGTTGAGCAGCAGATACACTTCAGAAGGGAAGAAACTTCTCTACGCGAAGATAATTTAGTTTTAGCTTAGATAATCCAGCCATGATGAAATACGGTTAGCGTTTACTGTTCTAATCCTTCATGTAAACTAAGTTGTATTATATATACGATTGTATTTTCAGAAAATACATTTCTCTCCTTTCGATTAGTGTAAAAAATTTTCTGATCTGTTGATGTCATATTGAAAGTATATCGGTTTTAAAACTTCCCACTATTATTTTTCATTTTGCATCATTTTAGTATTAATATTATATTTTATCTTTAAATTCAGCAGCACATGAATGGAGATCATGACGTCATGTTATGCAATATGTTACAAAATGGGCCTTTATCATGAAATCTAAATTTTGTTATGTGAAGGCTCGAAGCTGCATATCCTGTTTGAATAATTGAATTTCTAATGTATTTTTGATATTATGTTATTTCCAATATATAATTCAAATATTAAGTTCTTGTTTTATACTCCTTTCATTTTCTATGTGTCCCATTAATATGCATTCCTAATTATAGCGTAGGAAATAAGACAATTTATTCACCAAGTTTCAATATTTGGCAGGGAGTTGTGGATAACTTTTCACATTATAATATTCGAATTCAGAATCTGTCACTCTGTCACGATATACCAAACTACGAAACCGACCACCAGAAACATCAATGTCCGAAACTTTTGAGATTTCGGCAACTTGTCATATGCGGAAACAAATTAGAACGATCGCGTTCACTTGAATGTGACATGTGAATTGCAAAATGCAGTGGGTAGAAATTGAAAGCAATCATTATTTGAAATAATTAGATTATAGCTTTGAAATTATTCTGAAAATCTTCAAAGAAAAAATGTACAATATTTTGTAATATTATGAAAGTATTTCTTTAACAAAAAGGTAGAATAAATTTTCAGTATTTTTATGTGTTCAAGTCAATATTTGTAAAAAAAACTGATCGTAATATTCACGGACTTCCCAGAGAGAAGGTTATGGTCGAACGGTAGAAGATTAACAACACATAGCATTGAGTCTTTCTAAATATTTTTACATATTATTTTTGATCATTTCGATAAAATTGTACGGAACTGATTTACAGAAGTAATAACAAAATTAATAAAAAAAAATGTTCATTTTAGTTAACTCTTGCTTCATTTGACGGTAAAAAAATACCAAGCTACAAAAACTTTCTTCAAGAATAATTTGAATTAGTCGTAAATAATAATCCAACTAAAAAGTATGAAATATATTACATGAAAATCACAGCCATTGACCCACTATTAAACTTGTGCTCAAAAATGTTCATTTCAAGATGGGTTACTTAGTTTCTTCCTTCCATTTAAATTTAAAAACTATTTTTTGTAAAACAGTTTTATTTTTCTTATATAAGTTTTGATTGTATACTTTAATAACCTTTCTAATTTATAGCATCAATTTTACGAATTACTATTATTAAAATAAAAAACTGAGTCAATTTTATTTAGTTCACTTCAACGGTCTTCTTCTTTCAACAATAAGGTAAGTCTCATGTTATCGTATGGTTCCACATTTTCGGTCAGGTGATAAAAAAATATATTCTAATAATACTCGTTGTGTGTTTATCTATTAATTTATTCTCTCTGACAATAATCAATTTGTAGTGGACAATTCGTCGTGTGTAATTTTACATATTTTTTCTATATTCGTATTTATATATTTTTAACACAAATTTACCACAATTTTGTACCATTTTTTAATTCCTCAAATTACGTATAGAGATTTAAAGTTGAAATAATCAATTTCAAAATAATCGAAGATTACTCATCAGAAAAATCTTGTGTATTATTGATACCAAATTTTGTGCATATTGTATCATTTATTAATTTGAAAATTTTGAAGAAATGGAAAATATTTTGAATTAATGGCGAAATAAAACATGAAACAAATGGATATCATGAAACAGGGCAATATTGAAAATAGGGCAACTAATTGTTCGAAGTGAATGTGTAATCAATTTAACATCTTAAAGTGGTTGTTTTATTTAAAATGATTATTCAAAATGTTAAATTTTATGTTGTTACAGGAAAGTTGTCGCCCTCAATTCCTCGCCAGAAAGTTCACCGCCCTTCCCTCAATTCACGCATTGTACGTTCCTCACAACTCAATTCACGCTACTCAATTTCTCGCAAATCAATTCGCTGCAATTCAATTCACCACGTGATTAATTTCAATTTCAGTAATGAGTATTGATATTCCTTTGAATCAAGGTTAAAAAAGGGGCGACCACTGTATGCATATATGTATCATAATTGATTGATAATGTGTTCAAATAGGGTCAGACGGGGTATCACTGCGCACAATCCCGTAAACTCTGTATTTAATCGAAAACTAAAGGTACTAGAGAAACCTTTTTTCTCGTGATAAAATGCTCATGAATGAGGATGGTTCTAAAACTATTTTAAAAATAATACCTAAACGAATAATATACTTATTGACAATTTTTTGTACGTAACTTTTAGGGAGTGCATCAGGGTATCACTGCGCACATGAAGGGGTATTACTGCGCATTGCATAATTACAGCACTTCTCTCCCCACCTGAATACTTCCTGTCCCAATTTTGATGCCCCTCCTCCCAACTATCTAAACCCCCTTCTTTCTCCATCTGAATATCTCTCTCCTCCCATCTTAATCCCCCTCTCTTCCCGGATATATCCCCCTCTCCTACTATTTTAATCACACTTTCTCCTCGTCGAAATCTCCGTTTCTTCCCATCTAAATCCCCTTCTTCCCCATCTATTTCCCTCTCTCCCCCATCTATTTCCCCCTCTCCCACATCTAAATCCTCTTCTCCCTCATCTAAACGTCTGTGTTTCCCTCTTTACATGCCTTCTCCCCAATCTACATGTCCCTTGCTGTTTAAACACATATTTAACGAATCTGCAACAAATTTCACTTAAAATTTACGCAACTAGTTAACTACTTATATCAAGTAATATAATACGATCGTATATTTATTGTTAATAAATATTTAATTCAAAAACCTCTCACCCCCGACCTAAATGGCCCCTCTCTCTTTTTTAATACCCCCACATCAAGTTGCATAGCTTCTATAAGATTGTAAGTTTATTGTTAATCAAATTTATAATTAAATGACACCTTAATCAATATTTATGCTTTTATTAAGAACTTAAAACTCATATTTTTTACATTTATTTACATACATATATGGTTATTAATGATGCGCAGTGATACTCCTCTACTTCTAAATTATCTGGGGTATCACTGCGCACGGTTGTGGCGGGAAAACCAATAAAACTCAGAAGTTGAAAATTTGACAATTTGTAACTGTTATAGTTTGTGCTAACATGTTAAAACAATATGAATATCTATATCTCAGTTCCAGAGTTATTGGAGAGTTTACGGGATTTAAAAATCACCAGCGTAAACTTTTTTCAGATCGTTCTGAGAGCACTACATATATCGTGACGAACTCTAGAAATACTAATAGGATAATGTTGCTATATGATGTTCATGGGAGGGGAGAAAAAAAAATGTTGAAATGATAGTGCAATTAGATTTAGGCTAAAACAAGTGGTTTTTAAATTATAAGGGGTGCGGAGTGATACTCCATAAAAAGAGTATGCGCGGTGATACCCCGTCCGATCCTACTTTGTACATTACGTCTGAAACATTCCTCATATATTCAATTTATTAGTGTAAAAGGTGATAAAATGACTATTAAGATTTGTAATTGTTCCAAAATCGAAAAACGGGTTTATTTACAGCTCTTCAGTGTAACAGTTAATTTCCACAAACTAATGAGACTCATTTTAAACATTATTTATGGTTTAACACTGGGTGGACCGCAAAAACGAACTTCCTCGGTGGACCGTGTGGATCATTTTAACCCGCACTATTAAATAATTATATTAGGGCTTAATTATACGATTTATGAAGGATTTTTCTGTTTCATATGACTATTTCATAAATAGATAATGGTATATTCAGAGTTTTTTATTTGTTTTTTAAAGTTAGTAATAGTTAAAACATTGTTATAGTTAGTTTACATTTCATTATGGCAAGTGAAATATTGCATGTACATTAAAATTTAAAATGCAAATAGACCAAAGACGAATATTATAGCCGAATGTTATCTTTTTATAATAAATATTATACCCAATTATCATCCGAATATCATCGTTTTAAACATGTAGTACGAAGTGATATGAAAACAACCTCAGATAACCATACTGACTAACATCTCTACATCGTTTTTTCTAGTTTAGTCCCAGTACTTTCAAGTGTATATCACTGAATAGTTCACAAGTCTTTCAGCTGTTGAAGGCACCATGTCGAAATTCGATTTTTCCTCGTCTGATCTGTTTCAACATGAAGTTTCTTATAAATTGTAGTATCTGTAACCTCTCAGTATAGCACAATTTGTATATCTGGTTTACTTTTATACCTTTATAATTGTATCTGACATTTTGAGTAACAACATCATAATAAATTGCAGTGGCCAACGACGTGATGAATCCTATATTGTTTACCTTGTTACCATTTGGTGAACACTATCCACTCCAAATATAATTGGTTACAGTATATTTTCTACAGAGTCTGAAATATTGTAGGATCAGTAATTGAGATAGACGAATCATTATGAAGCAGAGAGAACATTGTTTTGCTCTATGTTCTTCTTATCCTTGAGTGATTTTATATAAGGGGGAATTTCTTATATACTTAATACAATACATAGTTTCGATGACTGTTATCTTCTTCAGTAAATTCTCAGCTAGTCTTACAGATGATGAAAGGTTGTTTGTAGTAACATTCTGTCCTCTACCAGAAAAAAAGACCATAAGCTCAAAAATGACGTACTGATAATGATTTCTCATTGTGCCACTATCTATCTCTTCCAAATGAGGAAATCCATTTTCAAAATATTCACACGTCTCAATCACAAGTAACCTGAACTGTTACCGAATCACCTGGTTCACTAGCCACTTAATGAGTGAAATAATATCGCGAATTTGTTGAAAAGAGATACTCATCAATAGTTACGAAACTCTTGCCGTATGATTCGTCCATAGGTGTTGCCATAAAAAATTGTATTTATTTCCTCCTTTGTGAGCGATCTCGGCAACATGTTTATTGGTTTGGTTGTTTGGACAGTAGTGAAATGTGTGTTTATGTGCTCAATATTATCACACAAGTATTGTGCGACTTTGTTAAGACTGTTAAATTTTTAATTTCTCGTGAATATTGAACTCGAGTATTCATGAAAAGTCAGTTAATTTCATACATATTGGTGCATTAACATAGAAATATTACAAAATCAAAAATAATTTGCGGGTTAAAATGACCTGCCGGTCCACCGTGTGTTAATACATGTTATAATATAAACATTGTATAGTGAATGAACTTCACACAAATCTCTCCTTTTCAATACCCACTTGTGAGTTGTGAGTATCAGTATCGATTGTTATAATATAGCTAATTTTCACAGCTCAAATGCGTAACATTACACTTTTAATTTCCATGTCGATAACGTTTTTTTATTGTAGTTTAATTTTACGTTAAATGTCTGGGAATATAGTTGTTTACAAGTAAACATCTCTTAATTTTTGTGTCAGTAGCATATATGTATTGATTGGTCAAATGTAACCTAATACTACCCCATAGAAATTAATTTCGAGACAACAATCATTAAATAATCTTTATTATTTCATATATATCCACTATCCAGTAATATTAGTTCAATATTGCTGTCCCTGTATTTTTTTTTGTTTAGAGAAGCCTCATAAATATTCAATGAGACGAGTAACTACACCATAAACAAGAGCATTTTCCATTTAATTGATGTCTATTTAGTGGCTGATACATTGGTTTTATTATTTGTTATATTTTGAATTGAATTGCTTTGGGGTGAATTGAGTTGCAGTGAATTGAGTGCGGTGAACTTTCCGGCAGTGAATTGAGGGCGATGAACTTCCCGCACACCATTTTATGTATACTATATTTTCTAAATAAAAGAATATGTGAAATTGTCCGAAAACTTGGAGCTTAGCCATAGTTCAAATATTATCTCCTTTGCCCTAACTATGAGTTGGTAAAATAAATCTCATTTTGTTCATAAGTTCGTATGGACACTTAAGAGTGAAGCAGGATACTTAAGCTATTTGAAACATTTCTTTTCGACAGAGTACTTGTACTGTAACGGCATTTTCCATTATATTAAATCATAATAATGTAACTTATAATATTCACTGGCTTATAATGTAACTAAAGTTAATGATGAACAATATATTTCATTGTCTATTCACCTACCAATAATTTATTCAAGGAGATTGTAATATTCTGTAGCAAATATTGTGTTACATCTTAATATGATCATGAAAGCGTTTAAATCGGAGTTTATTTATATATTGATTCAACAATATTAGTTCACAACTTATATTTAGTTTCGAACATGTTGCTTTTCAGTAAGTTGTTATAATGATCTAATACAGATTGTCCAGGAAAAAACCGGAGCCTAACGTTATATTAATTCATTTAAATAACTATTGAAATTACATGCTTCTTTCTAGTATCATTTTTTGTTGAACACTTTTCTATCCACAGTTAAATTTCCATAGTGTTTTATTCATTTTTGTGAATGCTATAACGAATATTTTAATGGGTGGTGGAAATGACTTCGTGCAAATGGTCAGAGTTAGAATATCACTTCTATTTTATTTGCTATCATTATACCTGCATATTTATGGATAGTAATCAAATTATATTCAGAATATAATAACATTAGACTTTTTCTTACATGACTGAATTATTAGAACTGTCCGTAACTTGGGAGTTGCCTTATTTTTTTTTTCACATACAGAATTTTGTCTCGTCAGCCAAAATATAGACACTGAATGACTGTAATTGAGTTTAATTATGACATTAATTTGGTAACGATCTTGTGTGTGTCTTCAGAATTCTTAACAAGAAGTCGATATTAAGCGTTGCTGATACCAATAAAAGAAAAGAAAAAAACGATTTTTGATTTTGTAAAAAAATTCTCAAAATTAATGAAATATTTATATCGACAAATTATCATTAAGAAGTAATAAAGATTTTTCTGACTACCCATAATAAATATATATGGGAATATTTAATTCATTGATTCTAAGATAATATTATTGAATATAATTGATACATATCCATAAATATATCATTTTCTTAAGAATGATTTTGGTGTAACATAGAATCTTTCTATTTTAAATAGTGTTCTAATATCTGTTATTTCATTTTAACGCAACGTATTTACATGCGCTTGTTTATAACAGTGTTTAAGCTAATTTCCCATACGTATAAATTACTTGACTATTGAACCGTACGTATTATTATTTGAACAGTCAGTTGATAGACACATGCTTCTTAATTATACTATGCAAGAGGGATAAAATTTCAATAAATAATTTTGTAACTTTTCCAATATATAATGTGGATACTATGTCAATATCCAATAGGGATACTATCTCAATTTCCAATAGGGATACTATCTCAATTTCCAATAGGGATACAATCTCAATATCCAATTACTGTAATATATTCATCGAGGATCCAATTAATATAAATATTCAAATCGTTCCATGAAATGTGTACGTTTGGAAAAAACGTACGTGAATTACGTTTGGAAAATAAGGTAATTTATCAAATAAAATGGAACCTTGGTTATCGTATCTTATTTCTGCTAAATAAAAGTAATTGCATATTTCTATAACTCTCAACAAAAGTGCTTAGAAGAACGAAGTGGGTTTATATTTCAGATTATGTATTCCCTGAGGTGATAATTATTTCATTCCATTATGATGAATTCATTGGAATATTAATAAGTAAATATTCTAGATAGGTTAATCTCGAATTATTTTATTAATGATTTAGACTATTTCAGTCATTCAAGATTTAAAAAATTTAAGGATGATTTCAGATATATCGAACGGTTCTGATATTCGATCATACATATATGAAAAACTAAATGATATTTTTTTAACTATAAGCAATATTTGCGGGTATCATAGTTTTTTTGACTATGAAGAAATTATTGTTAAACCTATTTCATATTATGTATCCATGTTACACGACTCTTTTGGTGCGCTTAAAACGCTCGAAAAACGCTCTTGTAACATAGTCCGATAACGATCGAAAAAATTTATGTTCGATAAATGACATGAAAAATACCCCAGCAGTATTATTTTAACTACACCATATATACCGAATGACCACCATTAGTAAAAATGCCAATCTGATAATTATTTGGTTTCATGGATCTCTAAATAGTGTTTATCTATTTTTGTCGATGCATCGATTCCGTACCAAAAATCTATTCATAAGCATCAAATCTGATCTCCAACAAACTTTCCAAACTAAGTTCAAAAGGACGGTAAATTATACATGAGTTTGTGAAGAAAGTGTAAAGTTGAAGCAGAATCTTCAATATCCTAAACTAAAACTTGTGACCAGTGAATCATCGAACAAAATATTAGTCGATACACTTTAATGATTATTAAATAGGTGCTTACGAACAGTAAACTGAATTTTTTTTTATAAAATCAACAGTTTAGGTCGTTCAAATGAAATTGTGATAAACAATTGGATAAACAATTCATCACATAGAAGTTTGAAAAATCTAGTTCATAGTTTATTCATTCTTATCTATGTTAAATCTGAATTTCATAAAACGAAACTAATTCCAATATTAAATTCGAAATTTGTAAATAATTAATATAGGTTTAAATTTTTAATTGAATTAAATGTACTAAATTGATAAATGTGAATTTTGGTGATGCTAATAGAGTATTCTAACACCATCCCATAATTCACAACTTACACTAATAACTCCAGTTCTAGGTAAATTGCTCGAAAACAATTGCTCGAAAGACAATTGCTTGAAAACAATTGCTCGAAAAACAATTGCTCGAATGAACAATTGCTCGAAAGAACAATTGCTCGAAAGACAATTGCTCGAAAAACAATTGCTCGAACGTACAATTGCTCGAATGAACAATTGCTCGAATTATCAAATTGCTCGAATGAACAAAATCACTTGAATTATAAAATTGCATAGTTTTCGATTTTATGAAAGTCATTTATTCATGAAGTGGAGCTGCACCTAACAATCCTTGTTTCTTCTTAGTAATTGATCATTAATCATTTTATAAATGATATTAATTATTACTCATTCTGCATAAACTTTTTTGTAGACCGTTTGTGTAATCTCGTATGTAACATGTGAATTGGAATCATGTGGTCGGTAGCCACTGTGGCAAGATTGCTCGATCAGGTTGATCAGTTGTCTTGGGCACGTTTGCTGGCATCTGCATTCTGCATGTAGACATAGCGGACTTTGGCTACATGCGCTTCCAGTTTCCACGCTTGGAACGCTACTCGACGCGGAGTCATTTCGGGTTGCGATCGCGCTGTGTGTTGGTGCGGACATCATTGAGCCACACGAGTGCTGATGCGGCCAGAGGTTGGATTCAAAGGGGCTTCACGGTCTATCATGTCACTACAGTGCTGGACACCATTCGATATATGCAGCCCTGAATTATGTTATTAGGAGAGCTTTGATTTCGGCTGGTATCCCATCAGTGCTTGAGACTCTGGGGTTGATATGGGTGAAAGTAAACGGATTGACGGTATTTCAGTCTTCCCCTTTACAGATGAGAAGCTTCTTTGTTGGGATGCAGCATGTGTAGACACTTACGTGGCATCTCACTTGACGGACTCGGCTTTGTGGCTTTTTGCATTCGGTATTGGTTTGAACCCGTATTGGTGGAAACGTCAGGTAGCTATGGTGAAACGACAGGCGCACTCGTTGCTGAAATCGGACGTCGCATAACCGACGTCATTGGTGATGTGAATGAGACCTTCTGGTTAGAGCATAGGGATGGTTTGGCAGCTCAGAGGGGAATTTCGTTTAGTATCCTGACTTCAGTCAAAGAGAAGTGTTATGAACGCATTTTGGGGGTTGCCCTGTGACCTGCTATAGACACCTCACAGTCGGTTGGAGGCCACTACCATTGACAATGGTCAGCCCAGTGGTTGCATAGCAGAGAAGTATATCTTTTGTTTTTAAAGTTCATTTTTCTCGTTAGTTCCAGGATATTAAATAAAGTTAAGGATTTATCAGTCAAAAAACATTACACAAATAGAGATACGTGAACTCTAAGCATAGTGAAGTCATATGGTTTTCAGTCTGTTAAATAAAATATATTATTTAATTTGAATTTGAAAAATATTATTTCATTTATATGTATTACATTTCAGATTTTAAAATATTATTTTTGTTGGAATATTTTCAGGAAAAAATAATCTGCTATTCTAAATGAAATAAAATTGGTTGAAAATGTAAATTAATTCGAAAAGGTAATAGGTGAAATAGAAAAAGGATAAAAATAGGTGAAATATAGAATGGGTAAGAATAAGAAACGTATTTAATGTAAGAAATGAGTTCTAACAATATATAATTATTTGTTTAATTGGACTCATAAATAGCCCTTGTATTATTTTATGGAAATATTTAATAAAGTTGTACAATTTCATGAGCGACAAATATTTTTTTTTATGACTGCAAATGAGAAAAAAATACAGAATTTCTTCATTGTAACTGTGACTGCAGAAATTTTATATAAGAAAATCTATGTTTCTGTACACAATAATACGACGTAAAGATTTGAAGTTTCTCTTCGGAAAACTGGATGTGCAGTCTTTATTTACAAGATATGTAACTAATTGTTCAACTGTAAAATCTACGCTTGTACACTTTACCTCTGTTCACTTCTATACTTTGAAAGATGTCGAAAGTTTGGTTTCGAAACATTTCCAAACTCTCGTTTATAGTGTTCATAAATCATGAATTTTAAATAGTTCAGCTGCAGACATAGAATACCAGGGCGTATTTCACTTCTAATTCACCAATTAGAAACAACTATGATAATAATGTACTTGGAAAATATAAAGGGGGATTTCAAGTTAATATGCGGTTCCTATTTCATCCTTCAATTCCAAATGAAGATTTAATGTATCTTAAATTGAATTATTTATCACGGGTGAAGTGTAATTACGAAATTAACATTTTGAAGAAATATGAAAATTGGGAATCTAAAAGTAAATAATTCTACTTTAATTGCTTAATTGGGAATCAAACTAACTACAAATAATATCTACAAGAATCTACAATACCTTTCCCTCATACCATTTTAGTTCAACCATAATGCAAAGTACTGGAGCCAATAAGTGAATTTGCTAAAACAATTCTTCTCTTTGTTATTTCCTTCTATTCCCAATTGCACGACTACTTGGTTATCATGAGCAGCAGTGAGAAATATGAAATTCTTTAAATTTTATCGTCGTCAGAGGTACACGACGCCAGAGGTACAAGACGCCAGAGTAACACAAAATCAGAGGTGCACAGCATCAGAGGAACACGACATCAGAGGTACACGACATCAGAGGTACACGACACCAGAGGTCTCACTCTCTACAAAGGAAATTGCTGGGAAAGAGAATATCAATTCATTTCAAGTTGCAACAATAAAATAATGTGGCTCTTCTTTTTCCGGATACTGTGTAATAGCATATATATATATATATAGAGTACAATTAACCCCTCTACAAATAAGGTTCTCTAGAAAGTAGAAAGAATATTCAATTTAAAATCCATTATTTAATTTTAATGGATATTCACTTTGAAATAGAGAGTTAATTTGAAATGAATATATAATATCATTATGTTTGTTGCATTAAATTCACACTATATTCTATATGATGATACATTTCAATAAAAATATTATGCTTATGACACAGTTTCGATTCAGGTGAAATAGAGCTACATATAAAAGTTGTACTTGAAGATATTGGACTAAATTATTTCCAAAATTTGAACTGAGAAATCTGCCATCCAAAGATATTCAACGTGTTGAAAAAGAGTTTCTAATGTACAAAGAGTTATATCTCATCAATACAATGTTTACCATTTACAGACGTACGGTGGACGATGCTATGTTATCAAATCACTCTTAATCACTTTATTTTCAAGTAGAGATATCTAACAAAAGTTGTATAAATTACAATTTTATTAATTATCCTTCTGAATGGAGTAAGCCGATTGTTTGCATTATCTTTTTACCGATACTGACTTTGTAATAACTAACGAACTTTTCCGATTTAGATCTATTTTATCTGCAGCCAACATCCCAGTTTAATGTTGCGTAATCTAAAGTATAATTCGATAGACTCTTTCTTAATGATGCAATGACGGTGAAGCAGTTGGACGAACTTTACAATAATCATATATTAAAATATGTTCGAAGGAATTTCTTAAGATATGTATTTATTAATTAGAATTTGAATACTATGAAAGAAGAAGCAATGCGATACCAATTTTCACAACAATAACATTGCATGACTTCTTTTTCTTGTTCATTGAATTTAGAAATATTTGAACAAAAATTTAGTATTTCTAGTATCTGAATTACAAAATTATTTAATGATATATAGTTTTCATCGATAAAACTATCCGCCTTTGTTTGTAATTATTTTCGAATAAATTCTATGACGAATATTTAATCATGAAATGAATACCAGAACTATTAATTTTTTAAAGTATCGCAGAGGTGTACTTTGATATTTTTACTGAAAAATAAAAATCATCACAGCATTTTATTTTCCATTACTTTTACATCTAGCAGATAATACGTGGGAGTATATAGTGAATATCTTGGAGTTTATATAAAGAATGAAAAAAGGAAATACTCTGTCCACAACAGACATGAATTAATTCAAGAGACTTGGAAGAAGATATTCCGTATATATTAATAGTTATATAGAATAAAATTACTAGCGAATATTTAATTTTTTTGACACATTTTATGATTTAACTTTGTTTGAGCGGTAAGGTAGTCATGATACTAGAAAACAGTCGAATATTAATTTAATATCTAAAAAAGTCTAGATTGACCTTAAGAAACATCATTATACAATTTCATTAGTAATGTACTGTTACGTTTGAAATATCTAAGATACCAGAATTTACTACTCGCTAAGTTCCAATTCTAGTTTCAGTTAAAACAGACACATTATTTATCAAGAGATAATAGATCGTCTTGTTTTTAGTCAGAAGAATAAAGTTTCCACAGTAAGAGGTGCCATCAATCAAAACTGAACAAAACACACCACTTTCTTTTATCTTGTAACTAATGCTTCTAATGACTTATTTTTCATAATTAATTTTACTGATTATTTTTCACTCTATGGCTTTTCTTGCTATTGGTTGTGTAGAAGTCTATTGAATTTTGAATTTTAACATAACCAAGGAAATTTTCATCCAATATGAAAACTATAGTTAAAATTTATGCAGTTTATAACTAATATTTAAATATATTCAATAACGAATATTTTACCTCAAATCATGATTGTTAACAACTAACCTATCATTATTTTCACAACTGAAAATGTATTTCAAATCTAAGGATTTTATAATTATTCTTTCGTCCAATACGATTTTTTTTCAAATCTAGAGAAATTAGAACTAATGTTGGATTATATTGAAGATCGAAAATTTAACCCCAAATCTAGGGAGCTTACAACTTAGCTATATATCATTATAATCACAACCGAAAATTTTCCTCAGATTTGAGGAATTTACGACTAATGTTTCATTATATTTACAACCGAAATTCATACTTCAAATTTATGGTTTTTGTAACTAATATTTCATTATATTTACAACCAAAATTATACCTCAAATCTAAAGAATTTTAAACTAATATTTCATTATATTTACAACTCCATATCTTATCTCAAATCGAAGGAATTTCTCACTATAATTTCAATATTGTTAATACTCAACACACTTTTCATTTTGTTGAAATACTGTAATGCTTACCAAACGATTTCAATAAATGTAACAAAATATTTTCTCTGGATCATTATCAAGAGGGTGCAATTGACTATTTCAAAATTCTTTATATAATTTATTGAGAAAATAATCAAACTAAAAATGGTATTTGATAATTACATTATAAACATCAAAAATGAAATGTCTTCATAATTGATTTATTATGTTTTAACATATAATAAGTATGAGAATGCACTGATTCTTCATACCTGTTAAGAGTCCTCCAGACTAGCATTTTATTTACTTTCAAATCAATGCAATTTTTTTTTCAGATTTCCCAGTCTTAAATACCTAGGTAATTGCTAATCTTTTATTTAAAGCTTCTGCCATGACTAAATTTAAATAACTAAAATTATAAAAAAATATTTGAAAGTGTCTGAAGTAAAGTTCCATTGGAAAACTATTCAATTCGAAATGAATTGTAACGCTTAATATTGATGACCATATACGTTCAAAATTCTTATAGTCTTTCGCCATTCATAAAAAAAACTCCTACGTTTAAGTTTGAAATTCTGATATTTAACAGTAAAATAAGACCAAACTTCAACTAATCCAGAAGATCAAAAAATTCAATTTCACTTGGTTTCTCAATTTTTATTTGTTCCAAGATTTATCAATTTAAAACAATAATATAATATAAGCATCAAATAATTAACACTTTTTTACTCTAAGTTACAAAATTCAATTTCTGATCATTCCAGTTAAGTTCAACAATATTCTCTCCCCAAATCCTTTCAATTTGTTCGGATTACTCTCATTGACTTCGTAATAATTGGGATAATCCTCATCTGAAAGCAATATATATTGGCCGGAAAATCTATTATTTCAATGTTAGGTATTTATACTGTTTCGTATCACTGAATGTTTTGCAATTATGAGACGTTCTGTATTGAGATTAACAATCTGCCATGTTTCTTCTGTATTCACTTATGATTAGATTTTATAATACTCAATGACTAATAATTGATGGTTTTTATATTTATTCATTCATTGATAACTACTCTCAGGATAATTATTGGAAGCTTTATTATTGAACTTTGAATATTAATTTTTCTGTTTCATTTTCAAATCAATGAAGCATATTTTGTTACCTTCTTCTTGGAGTATTACGCATAGAATAAACAACATCAGACTACCATTATTATACCTAGTATTTTGATGAATTTTTTCGATATATTTATGATTGGAGTAGAGTTGAATCATCAATCGTCGTTGAATAATTAATCTATTTTCGATTTAATTCAATGAATAATAATTTTTCAAAATTTATCATCTTATATGAATACTCAGAATATTATTTTATTTAGGAAGATGATATTATTCCATTAAAAAAAAGCAAGGTGAACAAAATCGTTAGAGAAGAGAGAATGAAATATATGCACATTGAATACTATTGAAAGATATTTTTCACAAGACGGTGAATTAATTATCTGTAAGGCGAATCTCCAAACGACTAGAGAGACACAAGTAAAGTCTTTTTGTGAAGTCAATGTTCCTTTGGGAGTAGCTTTGGATCCTTTCCTAGACCCGGACCAAGAATACGAACATGATAAGATCAGAAAATAATGAGAGGCAAACTTTATTGGTTTGTTATGGGGGAGAAATGCATGCTGGTGCATCACGATTGGAGATAAGAACAACTTTGAACGATAGAATTGTTATTAGAATTATTTATTACCATCATTAATTTAGTTTATAATTTCTTTATAGTAGTATTTACTGATGAGACTTATTTCATCGAAGAAAACTTAGTAAATTGAAAAAACTATGAATGATTTTGTATGATTTGCATTTTAGTAAATTGCAAATATTTTTTTAGCGGTTTTCAATAAAATGCAAGATAGTTACTGATATTCAATAATAACCAGCCCAAAAATATATATCGATTCCACATTATATCGCAGATATATTATATTGCAATTGTAATGGAAATGGATATATATCAGTCAAGTCCCAGGTAAATTCATTTTTCTCTACATCTTAATCAGATTAAGTACAATTTCATGTTTCTTTAATTCGTTAAAAATAACACAACGAGGCAATTTTATTCTTCTAAGATCATGCATTCAAATTACCGGATGAGACGGTAAGCTCGTTCATTATATTAGAAATTAAAAATGATAGGGAGTGAAATCGATGTGAATAATAGCTTCTAAGTGGGGATATTCCATTATTTCGAAATTGAAAAAAACAAACAGAATGGATTAAATTTTATGGAGACAATTTGCTTTTAAATACAATCAAATAATATGAGTAACGTCGTTAAATTAGGATCACATTGCTAGGAAAGTCGATGTCTTGATAGTTCGATTAGAAAACTTATAAGGATGACATTGGTTCGGTTCATTGCTAACTTTCTGAGTACTGAGAGCATAATAATTATAGTGTCCGTATACTGTGACATTTTCTAACCAGGAATTAAAACGTAATTTTTTGAAGTGATAGTAACATCATAATTCATAAAATTTGCAGGAATTTAAGTATACAGTTATTTTAATATTATTCTCTTTAAATGCTCAACAGTCAAATAATTCCTATTTCCACTCTCGACCTATCAGTTCATTTTACTTATTGCAACTCATTGTAACATCTGGTAAGTGTAAGTAATATAGTATCACATAAAGTAGGAGCCTCAGCGTCATTTATCATGCAGAAAAATGCAGATTTACTGCAGTTTATGCGGTAAATTTTATTCTGAGAGGGGAAGAACTAAATTTAATCCAAGGAAAGTAAAAATTATATATTGCAATGAAATGAACTCATCATTTTATCATTTGATGAAATAAAATATCTTCGATATCACTAACCGTTTGACATGAAGTGAAAAGTTATTAAGGTCGATCACAGTTTAGTCGTAAAATATTGTAATTTAACTCATAGTTGTTGAGATTTCAATCAGGAATAAGTATAGTATCATGAACGCCGATCGTCTATAAGGGATTTAGAATTATGGTAAATTTCAATTATATTCCGTCGATTCATTTATTTTCGTACAAAGACGATCGTTTATCAAGAATAATTGAAATCGGCAATCAAAACAGAATATGAAATACAATAATTATGGTAGGTTCATAATAGATTAGTAGTGGTAATATATATTGAATGATTGATATAAAAAATATTTTTGTATCAAAAAATTTCGTGAAGTTAATTGAAAAAAAAATCTGTTCCTGTAAGGAAATTTTTTATAACTTTGATAATAAAATGATGAAAAATAACTGAAAATTAGGATTTTTCAAAATATTTTTAATCAAATCATGTGAGAAAAAACTTCAAATGCATATAAGGATATCAAGACCATATTATAAAAATCATTTATGACAAAATGTAAATACAGAAATAATTTTTTAAATAATTTTTAACAAATAATTCGAGATACACTATGGTTATGAATATTTTTTTAAATCAATTTTATTAAATCAATATTAAGCCATTTGAAAGTGAGCAAAATATAAGAGAAGATTTGGCTCTTCTTAAAAAAAAAACAGTTTCAAAATAATAGCTAAATGAATAAAATATTTATTGGAAATTTTTTGTCCGTATCTTTTAGTGAGTGCATCGGGGTATCACTGCGCACATGAAGGGGTATCACTGCGCATTGCATAAATACAACTCTTCTCTCCCCCACCTGAATACCTCCTGTCCCCATTTTAATGCCACTCTTTCCCCCTATCTAAACCCCCTTCTTTCCCCGTCTAAATGTCCCTCTCCTCCCATCTTAATCCCCCTCTATTCCTATCTAAATCCCCCTCTCCTACTATTTTAACCACACTCTCTCCTCATCGAAATCTCCCCCTTTTCCAATCTAAATCCCTCTCTTCCCCATCTATTTCCCTCTCTTCCAAATCTATTTCCCCCTCTCCCACATCTAAATCCTCCTTCCCCTCATCTAAACGTCTGTGTTTCTCTCTTTACATGCCCTCTCCCCAATCTACTTCTCCCTTGCTTTTTAAACACATATTTAATGAATCTACAACAAATTTAACACTTAAATTTTACGTAACTAGTTAACTACTTATATCAAGTAATATAATACGATCGTAGGTTTATTGTTAATCAATATTTACTTCAAAAACCTCTCACCTCCCCCCCTCCCAAAAAAAAAGCACTCTCCCTATTTTAATACCCCCACATCAATCAAGTTGCATAGCTACTACGATCGTAAGTTTATTGTTAATCAAATTTATAATTAAATAACTCCTTATTTAATATTTATGCCTTTATTAAGAGCTAAAAACTCATATTTTTTATATTTATTTACATTCAATACGGTTATTAATGATGGGTGGGCAGTGATTACCCTTTACTTCTAAATTATCTGGGGTGTCACTGCGCACGGTTGTGGCGGGAGAACCGTTACAACTGAGAAATTGAAAATTTGACATAATGTAACTCTTAAAGTTTGTGTTAACATGTTAAAACAATATGAATCCATATTGTAGCACAAACTTTTTTCAGGTCGTTCTGAGAGCTCTACATACATCGCGACTTAGCTAATACTAATAGGATAATTGCGCGTCATGATGTTTATGGGAGAAAAGAAGATGCTTGAAATAATGATACAATCAGATTTAGGCTAAAACAATTATTTTCATGATTATGAGAGGTGCGGAGTAATACCCCATAAAAAGGGAATGCGCAGTGATACCCCGTCCGACCCAATATCTAAAAGAAAGAAAGAAATTGTTTTTTATTGAATTATGTGAATTATTTCGAATTGCTTAGCAAAATAGATATAAAAATGTTTGTAAAGTTTTCTTATTAATTTTAAGGTTTAGACTAATTTTTCCTTCTAATATCAATTATCATTTATTTATCAATATTATATAGTTTTTTTAATTTTTATTTTCCGTAGAATAAGAAAAGGCAATAATTATAATCTCATAACTGTTTAATGTTTTAATAAAGCTTTTGATAAAATATTCCAAGAGAACTAGCATCACCAACTATTTATGAACCATGTTACTCTGGAGGTCTCTGAGTGTCCTACACTTTGACTTCCTTTTTTATGTGACATGAATAAAATATAAAGGAAGATCTATTTTACAATGTAAATAAGAATATGAATGCCTGGATATACTGTATAAAATGTACTCCATATTTAGAGACTGAAATATCATTTTAGAAATATTGACATTTTACAAACCCCTCAGTATTTCAGCCCATCGAAGATCTATGAATAGATATTATTTGTGAAAATACAAAGAATTGAAATATTATGAACAATGAATATTTTTCTTCTTCAAACTATTCTTCGAGACACGTAAGGGAAAAAAGTTGGTATTGACGCTGAACATGAACTTTGAGGTATTAAAGACACCGAAAAAAAGTCATGGTGAGGCCAAGAAAAATTGAAGAGCGATTCCATCTTAAAACCTATATTCAAGTAATGTTTTCAGTCCCATATCATGTATCATAATATATATATCTACACAAAACTAATTGTTTCAGCAATGATTGAAGAGTTAGCACTCTACTATCTGCGAAAAATTGTTCGATATTCATTAACTTTATAAATCACAGTTTTCCAATTTCATATCAATTTTAAATCTTACTGATTTGATTTTGTGGACCTTGACCCATTTTTGAAATATTTACGTGCATTACTGAAAAAGAAAAATTGTATTGGAAATGTGAAACAAGTTAATCCCTTCAAAAATATTTCATATCTTTTCTTTGACTGTACCTTGTCGAATTATTTGAGGTTAACCCAGAGAACTGAAACAGTTTGTGTAAATGTCACGAAGGTATAAAGGGAACCGCTCCTTCCGAGTGTCTTAACTTGTTGACTTGAAGACACATTCATACCTAACTTTCAGTGTGAAACTTCGGGGCTCTAATCTAGAAGGAATTCTTAAATACCTTCAATACTGCAGTTAAACAAAAATGCATTTCACTCTGATATAGCATTGGGAAGTTTAAGCCATGTTACAGAGTAGGTCTTACAATAATATGTTCTTATTTAACTCGCAAGTTTAATTAATATTCATAAATAATTGCAGTTATCTCAGATAACGAACTAAATAATATATATAATTATCCAATACTTCATAACAAATTATAGATAAAAACTGGAGAATTCTATGGTGGTACGCATTAATATTATGAAACGAACTGGTGGTATTATTTTAAATTGATTCACTGTATAATTAAATGAAAATGAGTGCGTCAGCAAATTTAAATATTGGGAGCACTGAGTTTGTTTAGTTGAAAAATTGCTTGAATAATAACCAGATGACGTGTTTGTATGCTGTTTAAACGTAATAATATGGTAATTGTGGGGTTTTCGATTATTAAATAAACTTGTTTTGATGATATATCTGTTTAAAATTTGAAAAAAAAATTTTTTAGTCATCACGATTAATAAATATTAAACACCAAATACACAAAACCCATCAATTTTAATGTATCGATCAATGAATTTACTCATTTTTCGATTATTACTGTACCAAATTGTTACTATTAACTGTTCTTTCTCTCCCATCTTTCATCCACTGAATATTTTAAGTCACCTTTCAATGACTTGCTAAATTATTCCTCAAAATCCTCTGAAGGTATTTTCATTTTGTTGAGTTTTAGGAAAGTTTTTTTGGATTATCTGATGGACATGAACTGGATTTCCATTTTGTAAATCCATTTTCTGTGCAAAATTTTGTGTAACAAGGAATACATAAAATATATTAAGATTTATAGTTTAACCAAATTTTCTTTCACCATCTTGGTTTTTTCCCCATGAATTCCATTAACAAATTTACAAAACTGTCAGAAAAATATTATTCGTATATTGAATGAAGATTTTTTTCTTGTTCATTCTTGCTAAGTCTAATCTAATATTAAGATTAATATAAAGAACACTTATAGTTTTCAGAAGCTTGGAAGGTACATAATCCAAATATGTTCATTCCCAATTTTCAATACCTATGAGTGTCAGATAATTGAGTAGTTACACAATTTCAAATTCCTCCTCACCAAATTCTCATTAACTTTAAATCAAAAATCTATGCTTTATCACGAGCTAATTATATCAAACTAATAATTCTGTTTTCAAATCATAATTTGAACAAACTAATTTATCACCATGACTGGGTATACAATACTATACATCTTATTATATTTTCTCTAAGAAATCCATAAACATTAAACAAAGGAGGCTGCGATTAATCAAAAGTGGAAAAAACACACATCAGTTTCTTTGTTAAGAGGCCTGTGTTTTGGATGATGGATATTCATTGTTCATCTATAAATTTATTAGGTCTTTGTGGTTATGTCATCAAAATAAACAAAATTTGAGTCTGGATTAATTAGAAAATTGAAAACAATTCCTCTTTGTATTAATATATTTACAAAATTTGAGTTTTTCATCCTAAGTTTTTGAATTGATTGATTGTTGGATTTTTTTACAATTGAATGGCAAAAGTCATCAATTCAACCAATCATTCATAAAAATGTGGCAAATATCTATAAAATTAACAATTTTTAAAGCTGAAATTTGCATTTCCTATAGTTTGACTTGGAAAAATGTATTAGTTTCATTTATACATTTAGGTCTTAGGTTTTTGTATATTTTTATGATGAAAATGGAAAATTTAGGTCTGAATATATTATTTCATTTTTTGCTTGATGACGACAAACCATCTTTGTAATTTGATTTATTTTCTTGTTATATAATATTAAAATAAATCAGGTATATAATGCCAGAAACTGTTGTCTTCCTCTGAAAAATGTAAATTTTATTATTTTTTTACAAAAAAGATAATCGAAAAATTATGATTACAAATAATGAAAATTCATAACATATAGAATATAGTTTGTGAATCATTATTATGGAATTATTTTGTGCTTTTTGAGTGTTAAGTGTTCCCATTTCTTGTTAATTTAGAAACATTGTACGTAAGTCACCTCTGCTCATCTCGGCAATAACTTATGCCTGAAGCCCCTCTGACTGACGTCCTTTCTGAATTTATTAGTAACAGTAAATTGGTTTGTCAGGACAGGTGAGAATGAAGAGAGAATGAGCAGGTGAGAATGAAGAACGAATGAGCAGGTGAGAATGAAGAGAGAATGAGCAGGTGAGAATGATGAAAAGAGAATGAGCAGGTGAGAATGAAGAGAGAATGAGCAGGTGAGAATGAAGATAGAATAAGCAGGTGAGAATGAAGAGGGAATGAGCAGGTGAAAAGGGGGAGAAAATGAGCAGGTGAGGATGGGGAGGGAATGAACAGGTGATCTTGAGGAGAGAATGAGCAGGTGAGAATGATGAGAGAATGAGAATATGAGAATGGGAAGAGAATGAGCAGGTGAGAGTGAGTAGGTAATGAGCAGGTGAGAGTGGGGAGAGAAAGAGCAGGTGAGAGTGGGGAGAAAATGAGCAGGTGAGAGTGGGGAGAGAATGAGCAGGTGAGAGTGGGGAGAGAATGAGCAGGTAAGAGTGGGGATAGAATGAGCAGGGGGCATTGGGTAGAGAATGAACAGGTAGGGAGAAAATAAAGAAATAGGGAGAAAATGAGAGGGTAAAAATGGGGTGAGAATATGCAGGTGAAAATGGTGAGAAATGAGCAGGTGAGAGGGTGAGCCAAAGGAGAACACATAAGAAATTGATGTTGGAGAAATTCGGCTTCAATAATGGAAAAAACTATTGTTTAAATCAATTAGTAGTTCATATATTTAGTCTTATTCTATCAACATTATTCCAAAATGAATGATACAGCAACAAACACGAAAAAAGTTACATATCTTGGATTCACTTCAGCTTGCACAAAATAAACACATAGATTCCCATTAAAATTCCAACAACTATTATCATCGGAGCGCTAACTAGTAATTTATTTCAACAAAATAATTAGAGCACATTGAATTAAGTTAGGCACTGGAGATGTTCACTCTATGGTGGTTATAAAAAACTGACCTGAACAAATTACTGCTACCCTGGAAAATTTTTTGCCTACAGTATCTAGTTAACTGCATACCTTTTTTTAAAGATAAATGCTATTTAGAGACTCAAAAAGTGTTAATTATACATTTTAAGATGAAAGATTATTCCTATCATATAATATATGTTGCATTGTCAGAAAATTATTATCGGTAAATTTTCTATTGATGTTCATTACAAATGAATTTTAAACATTATCGTCATGAATTTTAAAACGGGAATTGCAAAACATTTAAAAATCTCTATCAGTTTAAGCAGCTATAGAATTTTCGGTGTAGATATATGTTTTTTATAATAGATTTTAATTTGTCAATCGAGTCATGGATTAAAAAAGTCTGATAATTTTATACACTGTGAATTGATCTTAGATATAGATAAATTACGTTATTTAATAAAACTCTGATACTTTTCTAAAGGCCAATAAAGAATGAACTCATCGAATATTTACATCCCTACGAAGGAGTGACTGTAACTTACCCGTGAATTATTAACATGGAGCGACACTCTGTAATGAACATCAAAACTTGATAGTCTCTTTAACTCTTTCCCTCATAGCAAACTTATTAATTAATGAGGGAGTGAAGTGGAGAGGGGTAATGAATTATAAAAGGTAATAGGTAGGATATTTAATCCTTTGAGTAACAGTGTACGTACTGTCAAATATTCAAAAATAAGAAATATAACTACAAGAAATACTCTATTTCTGTCTGTAAAAAAAAATATACATATATCAATACGCTGATATATTGATATATTGATTTTAATTGAATAAGTTATATTCTTCAGTACAGTAATTTCCATTTGCAAGATTTCAATAAGTTCAATCTAGTAAGTGAATTGATTCAAACAATACACTATTTAATTCATTCCATCGAGTAATATAATCGTGGTAAATAATACAGAAACTCATAAAGCTCAACACCAGCGTTTAAATATTCAGATTTTCTTCAATATTAAACATAAATCATATTGAAGGAGGGAGAGATTGTAATTTGTTCTCTGGAATATCAAGTTCATATTTGACCCTCTATGCTGACATCATTTTGTCTTTCAAAGAATTTCGCAATAAGCTCTGACTTACCTATTTATGCTTTTACCAAGTTTGAATACATTAAAATGCATGATGTTTTTTAGCATAAATGAACGTAGGGAAAGTATATAAAACTAAATTAATTGAATATCGTTTATTCAATCAGAAATCTTCATTCGTTTCACTTTAATTTGAGTTGCATCAACATATAACTTGACTCCACCAAACATGTTGTGATGATCCAAATATTTGGTGGACTGAAATCAATAGCTGTTACCGAGGTCTGTAAACTTTTTCAAAATTATGTAATACTTTACAAAATTATGAAGTGCTTTACAGAGCTCTGTAAGCTGTTACAGGAGTGTGCAAGCTGTTACAGAGGTCTGTAAATTCAACTCCAAACGTTCTGAGGAGGTATAGTAACGACAACAGAAAGTAGAAAGGTGGTAAGTAAAATAGTGTTATGGGAGATAAATTATTCAAACTAAATATTTTATTTCAAATAACAGTTATCTGAAACAACCTTGTTTTTTAAAATTTAAGATATGATAATATGTATTAGTAAAAACATACTAACCAAATTTAAACACAATCCTACAATTAAAATAGTCTTTACTTATTTCAGAGAAAAGTAAAATAACTATATAGATGTAACATAGTAATACAAGATTTTTATATATAAAGGAGAGAGATGGGATCATAAGAGAAAACAAAGAAAAGATGGATAGTAATTTCTCATACTCTCAGTCAAGATTCCAACTTTTATTATATTTTCGCAGATTGATACCTTCACATGTTTTTCTTTTATAATAGAGATGTTTCTCTGTAAAAATAAAAGAAAGTCAGCAACTCTGCTTGCTGTTCAAAATTTCCAGCAACGTATGCTTCAGCGAAAGTTCAACCTATGATATTTTCTCCCTCTTTTATTAATAATTAATGATTGTTTGATATTAAATTGCTAGTATAAAGCGTATGTTTGAAATATTCATAATAATCAAAGTTTTAAATGGATTTCATGGAGATAATTGAACGATTTTTAAAACCGAGTGATATTACGTAATTAAAATAATTAGAAAATAATAATGACAATTTGTTACTGAGAATATTTTAGCCAGAGAAGGAAATCTAGTTGTATAGCTAGCTAGTAGTATTCTCAACTCATTTTCTTCTATTTCTGATTTCAAAAATTAAATAAAAATAGACAGTCAATGTGAAATTTCTTAAAAGAAATATGTTATTATCAACATGCAATGGAAATCATTCGATAGTATAAGTTCTAAGTTATTGGATGGTTCTACGGTTTTGATCATTTAAGAAATAATTGAACAATTTTTCTTTAACTCTTATTTTCATTCTTATTCATGATACTTTCAGGTAAATCATGGACACCAATAAAAATAAAAGTCAAATAGTAATCATTACATACTTTTTAATAATCTTTAAGTTTTTTCATCAGGAATGTGGATAAGTCAGAACTTACCTATATTAGGAATAAATTTTCTTCGTAATTTTAGAAATCAATCACTATGTAAAATGATTATAAATGTATATATTGATATGCATCACCGGTAGCATATAAACACCCTTTATTTCGTGAATATCAGTCCATAGTTATAATTTGTTTTGTTATTTACACTTTTATTATTGAAGTTATGGTTCTGAAACTTCGTTTATATATATAAAATTGAATTATCTATCGTTTTTGTCCATGACATTTTTTCGATTAGACCCATAGAAAACGAGTTATTCAAATTTCGAAAACAATTTCGAACCATTTTCAAAAACCTAGTCTTTTTTTTTTTGGTTGAAGCTAGAGCATTTGATTTTCCATACTTATATCTACAATATGATCTTCTTCGATTTTTGATTTTCGAATGGGTTTTCTAAATTTCGACTTTTTCATAAAAAGTAAACCAAAATTTTGAAAAAAAAAATTTGTCCGAAAAAATTTCCTACAACAAATTCGAAAATCAAAAATCGAAGAAAATCATTTTGTAGATTTCATTATGGAGTATCAAATGCAAAAAACCGCAATGCTCTAGCTCCAACCAAAAACCAGAACCTTAGGTTTGAATTACAAGATTTGTAGATCTCAGAATTAGTAGGAATTTCCTTTCAAAGTTTGATGATCTGACACGCAGCATCCATCCGCTTCGAAGGTTTAGGGATAACTGAACAATCTCTCTTTGCATTCATTGGTGTGGGCGTGCTATAGTCGCACGTTAGATACCAGATATAGCGAGATAATTAATTATTACGAATTATAATTGGCTGAGAGATGGTTTTTAGAGTACATATTGACTCCCTACCCCCCGGCCAACTTTTCCCTTTCTCCCCCTCTCCCCAGGGGGTTAGAGTTATACGAGACTTCGGATATTTTGCACACACTATAAGAAGGTTATATAGCAACTATTTACACAATAAAAAAAAAAAGATAAAATTTTGAGATTTCTTGGGGTGGCGGTCCCCTGAAGTGGAGCAAATGATTTATAAACTAGAGCATGAAAATTAGGGCACAAGAGGCAAATGTATTTACTTGTTTAAAGTTACAAGATATATGTTATTTACACTAGTACAGTAACTGTTCAGAATTCATCGATAATTCATTTGATATAATGGGTTTTGGAATATTAATTAAGTGTATGCAATATTTATACGCATATTTTTAACAAAATTATTTAGTTTGTTCAAAAAAGGCAAAACAATTTTTGTTTTTTAACTTATTTTATTTCCCATCGACTTTATTTGGCACTGTTGATAGAATAGAAACCATTTTGTGACGGACTGATAGAAGATACAGTAAACAGAGTGTCCAAGAAAAAAGTGTACCCAACTTTAAATTAGTTTATTTCATCAACTATTGAAGATACAGTTTTCTTTCAATTATAATTTTGTTAGTTGTACTCTTTCCCATTTAGTTAAAATTTCATAAAGATTTATTCGTTGTTGTGAGTATAACAACGACTTTATTAGTTGGAGGTGAAAATGGCTCTCTGCGAATGGTCAGAAAACAGAAAATGAAGTAAGTTCAAACAAAACCTATCTTCATTTGTAATCAATCTCTTAAAAAATATGGATTTACTTTCAAAAAACACAAATAACTATTCCATATATAAAATATTGACAATATTGAGAAATATGTTTAAGTACATAAAGGAAGCACAAGTTTAAATTTTACATGTGTCGTCCAGGCGACCCCTACAAAATGAAAATTAGAGTGATGTTTTCATTTTCCACATTGATAAAGTTGGTCAAAATAAAAATTAGAATAGATATTCTGAACCATGTTGCGGAAAGACATCATTGAATACTTCTCCGTTCATATAAAATATAGGTTCTTCTCTCATGACAATGTCTTCCCCAAAACGAACATGTTTTTGGAAGAAGCAGTGGAGAAAATTTCTACGTCGTGGAAATCTGTTTAAAGAAGTTTCTGTCTGGCTTTCATATTTCTGGGTTAAATTTAAGGTTATGTTTGGTAATTCGACTGATTTAAGATTTTGAGATATTTAATTTATTTCTCCTAACAAAATTTTAAATTTTCCAATAAGGAATAAAATTTATTTTATTTTCATATTGTACTATCCACTTGTTTCCTGATAGGCCCGTGTTAAAATTTGTGCCTTATTTATAGTATCTTATCATATTTCTCTGGATTGGCAGTATTTTATAAAAAGCAGAGTTAAGAGTTTTTTAAATGCTTCTAAAAGGGAAATAAATCTGCTTTATTATTAGATGGTTGTCTATTGAAGATGGATTTTGTGCTTGAAATTACTTCATTGTCAGTATGCTGACCATACACGCAAAGCCACTTTCACCACCCATTAATAAAATCGTTATACTATTCACAAAAATGAATACAACTTCATGAAAATTTATCCGATGATGGAGAACGGTTCAACAAACAAAATGATCTTTGAAAGAGAAGTGTTTCTTCAGTAGTTGTTGAAGTATACGATTATAAAATAGGTTACACATTATTCCGGGACACCCGGTATAGTACTATATACAATATAGTATTTAAATATTAATACGATAGCGTCAGCATAATTTTTTGAGTAGTTTAATGTAGTATTGAGTGATAATGAGTTCAGATGGGGAAGTGAAGGTAGAGGATGTGAAGGTGAGGGAAGTGAAATATTTATGTCAGAGTCTAAATATAAGGGTAACACTTGGGCAGATGGATGCAGTACTTATTATAGTATCCATATTAATTTATAGTAAATAAACAATATGTCTTTAATAAAAACAAACCAAATAAACTGATTCTAACTGCTACAAATATTATTTTCCAGTTCATTTTGATGCTTTTCTTGCAAAATAACACAATCTATCATAATATTTGTTAATGCTCCAAGGAAACTGTAAAACAAATATTTAGTGACGAGTTGATGATATTTTTAAAGTATTTATTTTTAAATTTACATCATTATTACACAGATCATTTCCATTGTTATTTCGACATTCTTATCATCAGATATATTATTCTGTGTGATATATTACACGCCATTGTGTAAATTTATTGATATTGTTTCCAATTGAACTTTCCAACTTTATGATACATTACGTAACTCAAAGGCGATATTTCTGATCTTCTTCCAAAGTCTTGTCGTTTTGGATTAACAATTCTAGCAAAAAACGAGAGACTGAAAATGTGATCGTAAAGATCCCACTTTTATATTCAGGCAGTTATTATCTTGATTAGCTAAATTTAAATGGTTTGTAATGAAGGCATAGTGTTATGCTATTTTGAAAGATTGCTTTTGCAAATGCTTGACGAATTCTGTTCTTCAACTCATTAATATTCACGTATTGACTATGATCAAGTTTACTCTTGTTGGATCCCTCAGAAAAAATGCACTATGAGTAAGATCAGGTGATCATGATAGCCAC
This sequence comes from Caprella mutica, assembly GCA_947561585.1. Lineage (NCBI taxonomy): Eukaryota > Metazoa > Arthropoda > Malacostraca > Amphipoda > Caprellidae > Caprella > Caprella mutica. The sequence goes on along the minus strand of CANNZV010000553.1, from coordinate 140,199 downwards.
TTATTATTCATGTCGTCATCTGAACCTCTGCCATATCACCTAATAGGAAACTTTTGATTCAGCTTCTGTATTTATAATATTGAAAAAGTTATCCGCTTTTTTAGATTTGGCATTAAAGATGATAAAAACATTTTGTGTTTCTGCTGATTGGAACAGGAGAAATGATTGGAAATTATTAATGAATTATTATTTGACTCCACTAAGGACGATAATATTGTATTATAGTTAGTATTGAATGAATTTTAATAATGAAATTCAAATTTCGGAACATCACCTCATTAATTTCACGATTTTTTTTTGAACTTGAGGTAAGCTTATTTAGTCATTTTATCTAAAAATATATTGATTTCCCTTATTTGTCTTTTTCATTTTTATTGTGTTTTCATATACTGAGTAGTGTTCAACTTCTGAGAAGTGTGAATCCTTTTATTCCTGCATCAGGAATTCTTAAATTCCTTCTGACCTTTCAGGAGTTAAGTTGGGAAGAAGATGAGCGAACAATGAACATTGTTACAAGATGCAAGGAATAGAAAATTATACTCATGGATGTGTAAATATAGTTTATAATAAATTATATCGTCTTTTTATTAGACTAAATAGGAATACTCCTGTTACTATTATTATTTTTTAGAGAATATGAATAAAGTTTTTTTTTTCATTATAAATCGTTTCCCTAAATTTATTTGCAATTTTGTATTTGAAATAAACCTTAAAATCTAAATAAATGAAAAAAAATAGATAATGTTGCATTTGAAAAAGATATTATCCCAATAGATTTACATCATCAAATACAGTATAGATCAATTAAGTACTATTAGAACCCACACATTTATTGTGTGATACATGAGGAGAGTTTAAAATCTTCTTCCCTTTGGTTTATAAAGAAATAAACATTCTTTTCCAGATTTCCTAATGGATTTATCTACCAAAGATCGAAATACCGTGATACCAAATGATGCCTCAGACAATTCACTAAAGTTGAGAGCAATAAAGGAAAAAGTCAATCGGGATTGAGAGTGTCCACAACTTGAGTAATGGTTGGGACATAGAAGATAATGTTGGGTGTCCTAGCGGTAGACCATTCCTTACTTTTAAATGACATCTTTAACTTTCAAATGTCTTTTAATTTTCATCATTTAAAATTCCTATCCACTTTCATCTAATTTCGTCATGTGTCCTCCAATTTTAAATTTTTTTAATTAAATTTCGTAGAATTACATCATAATTTATACTATATTTATTTTATTAATTTATTTTATTATATTTTTTCTCAATAGGTTTTTATTAAATTTCATTAATTCAATTTAAATTTAACATTGATAATGTGTTCGTTCATATCAGAGTGGAAAGTGTTTTATTTTTTTCATCCATTTAAATAAATCACAACTTCATGAATTGAGTATGAGATTAAATGATTTTTATAAGTAGAAAAAGGTAACAATATCATCATAATGGTATGGATACTAAATCATTTTACATAATACAAAATTTGTAATTTATTATTTATGACGTTATTGTTAGTAATGACAACTAAACATTTTTGACATTTGCTGAATAAATAAACAACATTTCATTTGTGACGTTATTGAAAACAATTGAATTATTTATAATAATCATTTAAAAGTCTTTTGATCTGTATTTTACCATTTTGAACCAATATATAAAATTAAAGTCTTCGCATTCCTTTCCATCCAACATTAATTTCTCTTTAAAAAACGTATTTTCTATTACAATAATTGAACTCAGTTTCCTCATCTTCAGAAGTTCAAGGGCCATTAGGTTTTTTTTCTCATTTCATACGCATTCGTCTAGAAATGGAAACAAGATTACTGCTCTTCAGCCTCCAAGATTTTCTACAGCTGTTCAAATTTTTCAGCTGATGTTTTTCATCATGAGCTTATTACGTGTATCATCGAAGTATTGCTATTTTTTTTTTCATTGTCGATCATAAAAGAAAATAATCATATAATTTCATGAATAAATGAAAACCGCTACAACCATTACTGCATACAACGTAATGTTTCCAATTACTAGACAATCACAAAAAATTATTAGCAAAAAAAATCATAAAAATTTGAATTTATTTCACTATTCGGAAATTTTTTCTAAAATTATAACCTATTGAAATTTTAAATACGGTAATTACTTAACATTCAATTAAGACTACACCTTCCATATATAAAATGGTCATTCAGTTATAATATCTTGAAACTGCCAATTAATTCCCAATAGATAATAATTTATTTATTGGGGAAATAATACAGCGTTATCAATCCTCTTGAGCGATATTCGAAGACATATATTTTATGAAAGGGTCGGTTTATAATATAAAATGTACAAACAACGTAGAAATTGTAAGTATGGAAAAAAAAATTAGACGAATTTGTCGCCTGTTTTCAATAACATTTACACATTTGGAGAATTTGAATTGCATATAAAATTCTTTTCAGGTGGTATAATACTGTTGACAATTTCAGAGGTTAATTATGTGTAAATATTAGAAGAGCACCTTCTACAGAGGAATCATTTCATATTCCTTCTGAGTTTTCATTTTAAATGTTAAATACATTTCATTTAGGAAGACTCAATTCAATTTATATATCTGTGCAATATTTCCAAATGATATTTTATTGTAATTAAAAGTCTCCTTGACTCAATTAAGATCAAGATTTATTGGAGAGAGTTACTGTTATATCGTGAGATATTCACAGTTTATATGATTCGGTAAGACCTCAAGATTATGTAAGAAATATTGCGGAAGAAATAGTGAAATAGAGAGTCCCTGTTATAGTGTTAAATTTTCCCTGGTATGGGGAAACATTCTGACTTCCTGGTTATTACTTCCCTACTTCTTGTGTCGTGATTTGAGGCTAGTTAGGGGAAACAGTGTGACTTCCTGGTTATTACTTCCCTACTTCCTGTGTCGTGATTTGGGGCTATTTAGGGGAAACAATGTGACTTCCTGGAATTATTTCCTCCCCACCTCTTGTGTCTTGATTGGCACCTAGTGAGGGGAAACAGTCTGACTTCCTGGTTATTACTTCCCTACTTCTTGTGTCGTGATTTGGGGCTAATCATCTGGACTTGATGATTGATCAGTAATTGATAATAAATATATAAGAATAAATATTATTATTTGTCATCCAATAATATATAATACCTAGATAAGTCAAACATGAAAATGATATATGAGAATGCATATATTGAACTCGCCAACTAGTCGAAGAATATCTGTTTTTTTTATAGCATGTTTCTCAAACAGTAGGGATATTTTCAGAGTTATAAAAGTGACAATAGTCATATATGAGACTAATGTGTACTGTAATTGGAACTGAATAATTTATGAATCTCGATTATAAGTTCAATTAAGGTGGTGAAATGTCTTCTTTGATATTAATTCGTGTTTTAAATGTTCAAAGAGAAATATGCATATTAATATGATATTTCATTTTGAAATAATATTGCTTACAAATTTGGAAGCAAAAGGAATGATCAAAGACTTGATTCAATGTTTGATAAGTTCACCAATTACACCGGTAATTGAAATAAGAAAGATAACTCAGAAAATGCTCATATTTTTGAGACTGATCTTCAAAAGAAAAAAATAACACTATAACACAGTTCCATTATTATATTAGAACAATACCAACTCTTTTCAAATTTAAATTGATAAACTCAATGAATGCTTGTTTATAGGTGAATTACTATTTTCATGAAGAAATACAAGTTTGAACCTTTCAACGATTCATAAAAATAGTCAGAATTGTAAGCATTAATAATAACATCTTTAAAAAAAGATTTAAACTTATTTTGTTTTTATTTTCACTAAAATATCATCATTATTTCTTTTAATTAACAAAAACAGTTCAAATATTTTAGTTGCATAGATATCCTAATAATAACACTTCTAATAATTGAATTCAATTACTGCATTCGTGTTCTGCTTTTTCAGCTGTGTTCATTTTAATCTGTCCACCTGAATTAGTAATACCGATGTAATAGGATTAAATATTCGAAAAAATAATGAAATAATCAAGCCCGTAATCCGTATCGAGTTGCATGCAGATTACGTATCTATGTAACATTTGCTTAAATTAAATCTGAGAATTGGAAGACTTTTAATAAATTATTCAAAATATCTATTCATAATAAATTGGAGTACTAAATAGAAGTTATGATTTTCCTTATAAACGCTATTTAGTTATATTGAATTGTTAAAAATTGAAATAATTGAAAAAAAAACAAGTTAGAGGCAGCGCTTAAGCCGATCGGAGCAGTCACCACGGCAGACAGGGAGCAGCGAGAGCTCAGCGTGGGTGCCAAACGGAATTCAATTTCAAACAAGTTGTCTGGTATTTTAAAGGAGAAGTTAATTCATTAAATATAATGGCAACATTCGATATTAATTACTTCAGAACTGACCAGTAACCAAGTTTCGAAACAAATAAGAATATTTTAAGTATTTTTCTGTTTAATTGAAGAAAACTCATATTTAAAAAATAATGTTTCAAATTATTGTTGGTTGATTGAAGGTAAATAATAGTTGGTAATGGAAAAGGACGGAGATTAAAAACGGAAAATGAATTGTCGGTAAACATTTAGAAACTAATTCGAAAAAGATTTTATCTCTCTGAAAGAATTAGAATTTACAGAAATTTTTCCTATTGATAGAATAATCCGAAGATATCAAGGAAAAGTTTGAGCATTCAAGCAGTATTCGAATAAACTTTAATTTTCATTTTTATTTCCTGTATGCAAAATAACTGATTGAGTTGATATCTGAAGAAGTTTTGATATTTTACAGAATATTTAATCAATTTTCAATCGGACAGTAAGTTTCATTAAGGTTATGGAAGATTAAGTGGATTAAATATTGTGTGATATTTAAATGAAAAAAAATGAATACATTTTTCAAGTACATGAAATTTAATTAAAATTTACTTGAGAAATATATACAATAACAATTAACAAAAAAAATTAACATAAAAAAATATTTTACGAAATTAAATGATCATATTTTTAAGATTTTCAATTTTTAATGTTGGTGATACGAAACTGTGAATTCTCAATAATAATAAATTTTTTTAAACACCTAGAAAGGTCTACACTCTTTACAAAAATGAACGTATATGGAATGAATTGTAAAGATCTAATAATAAAACAAAATATCAGCTATATATCTTTCTTTTCGTCCCCTTAACCTGAATGAGTTTGTCTGTCAGAATGTTCAGGAAGGGTAACTATGTGTCTTATTTATAAACCTAAGGTACTTCAATTTTTAAAAGGTGATAGTATATTTATACAAAACAACTGTGTACTAAATTTGAAGTGAAAATTGTGAACATATATGGATAATTAAATACATAGATATTCACGACATTTGCAACTGATAGAGCAGAACCGTGATTGGGTGGAGTGTGACCCAATCAAAACTCGCGCATGCGTGTGTTTTAAATTAAAACCTGGACTTTAATGTTATAGTTGTATTTTTACCTTGCCACTCGTCACCACAAACAATTAATTTCATGAGTTACGTGATTTACGCTGATTTACGCCGATATATTTTAACTTTAAAATACAAAAACATATTGGGTTTTAATGTAGGAACAAAGTCAAGAATGGACAATATATTTAGTGGAATGACATGTCAAGTAATTTAAAAAATATGTAAGGATGTACCTAGAATACAAACGTCTATCCTCTGGAGTTAAAATAATATATAACATTTTTGTAAAAAAAATATTAACGAAACCTATCTCAAAGATAACTTTAGTTTTATCTTGAAAGTCAATAATGTTCAAATAAAAATGATGAATGACTCTGTAATAGAAGTTCAGATAATGGAAATTTTAATATTATAAAACATATTTAATGTAATAATAACTCAATTAGTTATTAAGTTTTTCATCTATTAGAATAAAATCCAATTTGACAGACTAACTATATTATCAATCTTGCAAGTTTCGTATCAAACTAATTTAGAACAGTTATTTATTATTTTATTCTATTATTTGAACTAAAATCACCTTACAATTAGATCAAATAATCGGGAAATAATTGCTCTTCACAACATTTATTTGAAAAATACAAAAGGGACTATGTGGCCCAATAAGCTTTCGACTCTAGTGTTTATTAAAATTGATTATAATTGCGTATGAACAACAAATTTAATAGTTACGTAGATAGACGCTATATAGGAAACTTGTGACTTGATTGACTAACAAAATTACAGAGCAACTTATTTATATGATCGAAAATGTGTAACCATCCGATAATAGAGTACCTACCCCATACTTAAATTGTTTTCCTTACATTATGGACATAAATCAACGAAGGTAAGTCATTTCAGAGTGAGAATAAACGACTATATATTATCACATACCTAAAATAATCAAACCAAATATTCAGAATATCTTTTCCTCAAAAAAAAGTAGAATATACAAATAAAATCATATCTACCTTCAAAAATATCTATATAGGTAGAGTTACGTCTTGAACCTATATACAGTTATACACCTAATATTAAGGCTCACAGTTGGTTCTGATCTATTTCAACACCCACTGTAACTGTACTATGAGTGTCGGTAAATGAATCCTGGGGAAAACTTTAATTTTCATTTGCAATTTTTATTACAAGGTTTTCATGATTATTGTAATTTAAAAAGAGTTTTTATCTCATATTTTCATTCATTATTCGCTTCAAGTGCATTGTTTTTCCATTCTTTTTTTAAATTGTAATAAGGATGACTGCCTGACAACGGAATGAAAATATATTCCCAATCTTTCATCAGAGCCAGGAAAAATATTTTAGGATGAATTTGACATATTAATTATTTATGTAAATATTTTTATATCAAATGTAATTTAATTGATATGATTTTATTGTTTTAGGCATTCTTTCATGCGTTTCATTCCGTTTGAATTATGAAAAAACGTGAAATAAAACATATATTCTTTTAGCGGAAGCATTAATATTTTACACCAACAGAAACTGAAAATAATTTTAAAATAACTAAAGAAAGAGAAATAAAACCGATTAGATAAAAGTAGTTCAATTGTTTATAAAGTTTTATATTCATTATTACCTTAGTTTACCTAATAGGTACTCTCTTCAAATATATTCTTCATTCATTCCTTTATCTCTTTCCCTTTTTAAACTTTAAAATAATAAGAAAGTTTGATAATTCACTGGAACTTCTGAACGCCATCTCGCTCCACTTTGTAACCTGATGACATTACCGACACAAACTTGGCTCTGACTGAGTTAGAAATACGAGAAAAAATATCATTTATAAGGTAGCTGTATAGTTAAATTCATTAAAATTTACATTCTCGCCTCCAAATTAACATTTAAATGAATAATGCTAAATTTCAATTGATAGAAATATCTATAAAATTCAGTTTAAAACAATAATTTTATAGTGATCATATCTATGAAATCTTTTTTCATTAAATAATTGTCAATTAAAGAGAAAGACGAATATCATTTCATTTCCACACAACCGTTATTGTTAATGGAATAAGAATAGTTTGTTATAAACCTTATTCCCTAGGCAACCATGATACATTGTACCAATATTGGTACTTGATGGTTTGATCCCAATTGGAAAGAGGAGCAGCCGATCGGAGTAGTCACCACGGCAGCCAGGGAGCAGCGAGAGCGCAGCGTGGGAGCCAAACTGACCACTTTGGGGGTTAATTCTTATCTTTTGTAGCTGCGAAGAACTAGATACTCTGTGCACTGTGCACCTGCTACTAGTTGCCTAGCGTGCTTCCTAACTGTGGATACGCGGCCCTTAGCTAAAATTGCTATAATGGTAATATAGTAATATAGTCGTGGCTAGGGGCTGCGCATACGCTATTAGGCAGCGCGCTAGGTAATTAGGAGCAGGTGCCCAGAGGAGTTCTGCGCAGTTAAGCCAGAGTATAATTAACAATTTGACTCCCACGCTGCGTTCTCGCTGCACCCTGGTTGCCCTGATGACTTTCCCGATCGGCTTAGCCGCTGCCTTGAACCTGCTACTGTTTTCACTTGGGATCAGCAGGAGATGGCAAACTGAAAGTAGCCTAGAATTTAAATAGGAATAGTGTGGTTTTCCTTTGGTCGTGACAATTATTTAGTGCGATTGGTATTGTTATATAATTCATTTTTTATATTTAACCTATCAACAAAATTAAATTCATGGTATTTGATACTAGAGTTGAATTCCCCTTCAAAAACTTATTCATTCATTCTGAGATTGATTTTTGAAAAAACAGTTTCTCCTGAATATTAAATTAAATATTTCAATCTTTACCTTTAATTCATAGATTTTCTGAAATTTTGCACTTAAAATAGGTTAAGATGAGAAAATTATTAATATTCATATAGACATTTTAGAATAATTTACAATATAATCAAACTACATTGCATATCATTTCTTCCTTTATGTGTTATACAATTACATAAAACTTTTTTCTTTATTGAACAATATAACCTAGAATGTTAAACATCGAACCTAAACTCCAACACTAATTCGTCTTATCTAAGAAGAGTAAAAATGTCCTAAAGAGAGATTTCGAACTGAAGATCCGTGAGCAAAAATGTCAGCTGATAAGCTAACCGTATCTTCAAAAGATTTTGAGGCCCTTGAAGTTGTACAGAAAATAAATTGGAGAAACAGCTCTCATATTTGTGTAATTTTGATAAGCATGTGTATCATGGCTGCATATAGAGAGGATTTAGGTTTTACTTATTATGGCAACACTACTAACCCAAAAATAAACTTTTAATTTTGGCAAACTTTTGGTTGCCCAAAAATATATTATTACTTATTTATATTGAACTATTCTTATTTTTCTGTACTGTATTTTTTTCAAGAATAGAATTGTTTCAACCTAGTAACTGGCTCCTGCAAATCAGCTCATATAAAAAATATTAATCACTTCAATTCTAAACCGATTTGGAAGTTGTCTTTTCAGAACTGACAAATAATTAGACAAAAATAAAAGTGATAAAGGATGAGGTACATATATTGTGTGCATATTTGTACATATAAAAAGAGTGTTCGTCAGTATTCCCTTCAGGCAGCACACATTCTCCTAACGCCAAGTTTCGTTAAATCTGTGCGGTGAAAATTATTTCTTAACTTGGGTTGTTCTGAGTGCACGTACCTGAAGTGTGAATACCAAACAAATAGTATATTTATAGTCATAAAATAACTCTATTGCATAAATTGCTGTTTTTACTTGTTTCTCTCTATTCAAGGCCAATACATTACTTGTTTCCTCAAGGCAAATACATTACCTGTTTCCCTCAATTCAAAGACCAATACATTACTTGTTTCCCTCTATTTAAGACCAATACATTACCTGTTTCCCTATATTCAAGGTCAATACATTGCTTGTTTCTGTCAATTCGAGGCTAATACAATACTTGTTTCCCTCTTTTCAATGCCAATATATTACTTGTTTCCCTCTCTTTAAGGCTAATAAACTACTTGTTTCCCTCTATTCAATGCCAATATATCACTCGTTTCCCTCTATGTAAGGCCAATAAATTACTTGTTTCCCTCTTTTCAAGGCCATTAAATTACTTGTTTACCTCTATTCAAGGGCAATACATTACTTGTTTTCCTAAGGCCGATACATTACCTGTTTTCTCAAAATCAGAGACCAATACATTACTTGTTTTCCTCTTTTCAAGGTCAATACATTAATCAAGTGTAAAAAGATCCTCCATCTACGACCATAAATGATTAGACGAAAATCCAATCGTAATTTATCATAAATTATAGATGCCTCATGTCATAAGGTTAAAGTTATGGTCGAGCAATAGAAAACGCAGGATAATACCATAAATATCTCCCTGTTTAGATTTTACTCGTTCCTATGCTCTTATTAAGTCTTTAACATGGTAAACAGTTCAGTTTTTCTTATCTATTTTCTTTGGGTTGCGTAGTCTGGGGGCCATAAAATAGCACAGATTTCAAGTTATTTATCAGAAGGGAGTAATGGAAAAATTCTTATGTTATCACACCGATGCACTTATCGCAGATTATTTCGTTTGTAAAGTTAGAAAATATTCAGAATGTTCTCCATAAATAATCTTATATGGGATAAAGAAAACATGCTGACCAAAATACATATGTAATTTTTTTTTGTTTTTGGTGAAGTTTTGTTGATAAATCTTTTCAATTACATTAAAAGTATCTCTCATTTCAATATAAAGCTTCTCCTTTAAGTACCCCCAGAGAAAGGAATCAAGATCACTTGAATCTGAAGATCGAGCTGGTTACGGTTTGTCACCATAACGAGAAATTATTGGTTTTTGAGAACATTGTTTTCTAAATTTGCTTGATTTCTTTTGGTGTGTACATTGTATTAACACATCAATATTGTTAGAAAAAGTAATTTATGTTATATTCATCATTCAAGAATGATGATTTAAAGTATATGTATTCCAAAAGTAAAAGTATTCTATTCTTCCAAACATAATTTTTTTTAATACGTAATTTGTCAATTAACAATTGATTTTTTCCTTCGACCAGGTAAGATAATTTCTATCCGCTTGTCCGCATTTCTCGTAGAACTTAAAATAAATAGAAAAAGAATTATATGGTGCTTTGGCGTAGCTGAGCTCTGTGTTTTATTTAGTCTTGGTTAGTCACTCCGCATGAGCACATGGTTTCTTCAATGCATATAAGTTTTTAGTTGGTCAAATGATGTTTTTATTAGAATATGCTTTTAATAAATATATCCTATTTTAATTACAGAACACGAATTGCTGTTGGTAGAAATCTAATCCAATAAAGTGAAAGTCAGTCAACACTTTCCCTGTATCCCTATGAAAGAAAATTATTCCAAATAGGAGTGTAACGTGTGCTTACTAAATAAATTCCCATCGAATGAAATTAAGGAAAATGAAAATCCTTAACAGACCATTCAAATAAAATTTAGAAAGTTACTCTTTCTTTAAAAATGAGCCAATTTTCTTTATCCTTATTAGTTTTATAGCTATCTTAGTTTTAAGAAGGTACCTTAACTATTGATTTTCCTGAATGGAGATTATTTATTTACGCTTTATAGTATATACTCTATACTATGAAGTAAAATAAGAATTCTTTACAGTTTATATAAAAATATTCATATATTTTAGATTCCTGATTTACAAACATTGGAGGCCATTACGCTCTCTATTGTAATATCTTAAGAGTCATAAATTGTTACGGATTGTTATTGTTTGTATGCATAACAGCAGTTGTGTCAGTTTGACGATATTCCAAAGATATTGTTATGGTCTGTTCGCTTCCAATATTAACTGCCATGAGAAGTAATAGTTTTCATACCAAATTGGCAATATCACTGAGATTGCAGTCTTAGCAGGATGATTTTTAAACAATATGTTCTGAATTAATTATATATATAATTGAATTTCTCCAATCAATTGATAAGTGAAAGAAAGTTATAAAATTGTCCTCAAAAATAAAAGTTTCCAACATTATATACATGGTTCAGAGTTTGTTTTATGAAATAATATTCTTTCAGATGGTCTTTAAATGCATACCAATCGATGAAGAAATAAAGAATAATATATAAAAAAGTATACAAAACTATATAATTTCATTCTATAATTTGTCTCCAGTGAAAAAAAATATTTGCTTTACTCTTTTATTGTTCACTGATCAGTTTTAATACTCAGTTAAAGTGACTAAATAGACCAACAGAAAATTCATTATTTTACTAACTTATTTATTCGTTTCCCATTAGACCTTCAATCTATTTACGAATAAACTTTTTTGTCGGAGATTCCAATAATCATAAATTTTAAATAACAGATGAAAAGCAGTATTGAATGTTCGAGAATGAGTGAACATCTTTGGGTTTGAACATTAGTTCCGAGTTTTCGGATAGTATCACATTTTAAACATATCCGAACATTTCATTGAAAAAGTGCCATAAAAACCTTCAAATGTTAATTTTAATTGGAATATACATGATACTAAAGGTATCGTTGATATTTTTATTAAGTTTTATAAAGTGAGATATGAGAATTAAATAATAATCCTGTATTTAAAATAATTGTATGGAATATATAGAAATCATAGTTAAACTATATTTTTTTATAGTTATCCGGCCGTTATCAAAAGAGATAAATAATTATTGGTTGTTTCAAATTTTTAGTTTTAACAATGAAATATTTTTCCTTAGTAACATGAATAACAAAATTTTCCCTTTTGAAACATTTAATTATTTTCAAAAGTCATCCACATCCGACTGATCATTTCTCGTGGAATATAACTCATATGTCATTATTTTAAAGTCTTAGTCAATATTCCCAGTGAAAGTGTGTAGAATTTCATGAAGTTCCTCTGATATTGGATGAGAATTCTGTTCTCATTTTCAAACCAAATCAAAGAATGATTTGACGTTTATCTCGTCTCTCATTGAATCTAATTTGGATTTACTTGCTTTGAATTCACAATTCAAGACCTTTGTGCAAGTCTACATAGGAGGATAGATAATTGAAGGGATTCTGACCATGAAGATCGACCCAATTATTGAATTTTATATCAGGTTTTTACATGTTCGAACATATTGTTGATGATGGACTATATTCATAAAGTTGAAAAAGGTTTTTTCAAGTTAAAACAGTAATTTTTAAATTTTAACAGGCTTTTACAAGTTGAAATAAGTTTTAACAAGTGGAAACAGGTTACAATGTCCTCATTATTTTATTTAGCTTCAGTTTTTAATAAATAAATAAAATCATTTTTATTATATGCATAAATATATTTATTAGTGTCTAAATCAGTGATTCGAAATACACAGCCAGTTTCCTATTTCAGCAAGTTTTTTTATGTGCCCAATCATATTTTTTCATAATAATAAGTATTTATATGTATATGTACCTCAAAAATGCACCCTCCCAACTGGACATTATTTCCAACACATGTATTTAGTTTTCTGATACGTACAATATTGGTACACATTTCGCAAAAAAGAAAGTCCCGTCCAAAATTGGGGCGCTATTAAAAAGTTCAATGGGGTGATTCCTGAGATACTGCTTAGCTGTAACTACAAAAGTTACAAAACTCTGTCCAACTCTCAAGTGATTTCAGTTTTAATTGCAATACTAAAGTCATGTGCATCTGGATGTCTCCTTTGATAAGATGTTGTAGAACAGTTTGCACAACAATAAACGTCAAAAAGGGTTTTGTAACTTTAACCTGAATTACTTCTAGATTTTAGTCTAAAGCAATAATTGTATTTGTAAGACATTTATGCATTGTATATATAGTGCTTCTTTTATCATATATTTATTTTATTATTAGGTATATTTCATTATATATTATGAATACTGATAATATTAATCACTATTATCATAGGTATTGAATTATTTTAATACTTTTAAAACTTTAGGTTTACCCACGAGTTTAAATGAACGTTTTTTCTTTTTCTCCCAGATCTTTTAAAGTAAAATTATATGTATATATATATACAGTATGTGCCACAAAAATGTTTCTGCTTTTTCAAATACTTGTAAATCGTTAACTAATGAACGAAAAAACTGTATCTTGGTCTCTCTTTTTTTCTGCCTCTTATTTTACAATTGACAGGTAAAAACAATTTTGAACTGATAGACATAGTTTAAGAACAGCTAAGCAAAGAGTGAGGGTGATTATTTCAGTCATTGCGCGAAGGTTATTCCTAGAGCTAACTCTGTCATTTAACTTACTAAAAGGCAGTGAATTAAATAGTTTAAAAAAATATAAAGGTGGACATTTTAATACAGGGTTTTTACATTTCTTCCTTAGAAACAATTTGGAAATAGAACAACTCCATTGAAATTTTGATCTCATTGAAGTTTTTCACTAGGAATATTCGTTCTTCGCTTGTTCATTAAATGGTTAAGGCCCGCTTCATACATGCATTTTTAACAGCGCGTAAAACAGCTCTTCTTAAAATGTGTTTATACTTGCGTTTTTTTCTATCGATGATGGAAAAATCACATTAAATTTTTACTTCAGCGATAAAAAACGCAAATGTGAACACATTTTAAGAAGAGATTTTTCTGCGCTGTTATAAATGAAAGTGTAAAGCGGGCCTTAACCATGCAAAGATCAAGCGAAGAACGAATATTCCTAGTGAAAACTTCAAATGAGAGAGTTAGCTCTATGAGTAACCTTTGCGCAATGACAAAAATAATTACCCTCACTCTTTGCTTACCTGTTCTTGAACTATAACCGTCAGTTTAAAATTGTTTTTACCTGTTAATAGTACTATGAGAGGCGGAGAAAAAGAGACCAAGATACAGTTTTTTCGTCTATTTGTTAATGATTTACAAGTAATTGAAAAAGCGGAAACATTTTTGTGGCCCATACTGTATATATATAAAATTAATTACAAAATACTCACTTTTATGTTGAAATATAAAATTAAAATCTCAGCCAATTTTCGGTCTCAGTGAAAAAGTTTTGTCAAATAAATCATCTATTATGATTTCTATTATATAACCTCTATATAAATCGGTTATATATTCATTAGCAATAGAAATATAGTTCAAGATTTACTAACTAAAGTAATCATATTAAGAGAATTGAATAAATTTTAATATAAACAAGTATACATTTTTTAAACATTACGTATATGTTTATGTGATAAATGGGATTATATTGTGTATCTTATAGTTATATTTAGACTTAACTGCAACACACACAGACGTACCGGATACACCATTCTGATTCTTTGAAAATATGTTCGACTACCAAAACAATTTTGTTCAATGGGTAATTTTTAATGGAAATGTCAGTTATAATAGGAATATATAATTAAAAAACACAGGCCTGGTATTCTTGTAGCAGTTATAATATCAAAATATAGCTACCTGATATACAAAAACGATAGCCTGCGAGCACCATAACAAAACAAATACAAATTTGGATTGATATGCGTCATACCATAATTTAGCATGAATATTTCTTTGATTAACTACGAAAATGATCTCACCATTCCAACAAATCTTCTCACAGTTTTTTAAAAGATATAATTACATACGAGCTAGTTCCTGAAAGACAAAATATTAACTTCTCATTTAGTTAATTGGGATTTTAATGAATGAGTTCCATTCATCGTATGTAGAGACAAGTTTAATTGTCAAACTGGATAAATCATAGAACTGACCCGCTATAGTGTTACTGCCTCAAATGGAAAATATTGTTAATACTCTGACTCTATAGGATTCACGACAAAAGACCATGATAGTGAATTTACTTCAATGGAAAATAACAGCCGATCTACCGATTATAAATTTTCCGATTCGGAGATTCCCAATAATTTCCCACGATTATTAATTGCAACTAATTATAATTATTACATTTATTTTTTCACCAGAGTTTTATAAAGAAGATATTATTATTGTATATCTCCTCTTCATTCTGTTGTTGATTGTCAAATATTGTAAATAAGAAAAAATTAAAGGAGAGGTAATTTCCTAATTTGTGAGAAAGAGTTATAGTGAATATAGAAAAGTATTTCGGTACATGAAAAGCTGTGAAATATTCGATATTTTCAAAGTATTTGTGAACACGCATGAAGCTATTTGAACGGTACATTACTTTTTTATTTGGTACTAACAGAAAACTGCTTAGGTTATTGCTCTAAACGATTCTCTGAATTGCTTTCGTTATTTTGCAAAGAGAATAATAATTTATTTAAACAGTGAATTTCCTTGTTATTATATTAATTTTCATAAGTTTGCAAGGCAAAACATTTGAAATTAATCTAAGAATTCTATGTGCTAAATTCTATGCGCTGTATTATTTTGAATGAACTTATAATAACTATCGGCTTCTTCCAAAAGAATGACAAAAAATGATTTCACATTTTCGATTATATAATGAAAAGCAATTAATAATTATCATTAAAATTTGCAATAATTGTAAAATTAATAATGATTAAATAATTTTTTCATATACCATCGAAAATGTTGAACCATCCTATAACACGAAACTTAAAATGATTATCATAGAGTTTAATCGTTGAGCCTCTGCAGTTAATCTTTGCCATTCAATTTCCATAATGATTAGCGAGGCAAATCCCTAACTACTGAATAGAATTAATGTTAATAATATTAAAGCTAGTTATTCAAAAACAAACAGATTAAATAGCAGTCAGACGAAAGGAGGAGTTTACGTCAATTTCATGACAATATTGGGACAATGTCGTCACGATACTTGGGTAATATTGCAACAATATTTCGGCAGTATTGTACCATTATTCGGGCAATATTGTAGCAATGAAGTGATAATATTCGTGTAAAATGATGTAACCATATCTTGGTAATGCTGTGACCATATTTTGGCAATGTTGTAACAATATTGAGGCAATTATTACAATATTATGGAAATGTCGTATCACTATTGGTGCGATGATAGAGCAAGAAACATTGTCACCTAGGATGTCTTCAAAGCTAATATTATACATATTATATATTAACTAATGTTTCTTTTATTCAGATATGACTCCACCAGGTTATATTAACTTCAATAATGAGCCACTTTTTATCTAATAAAGTGTTTTGAGTGACGTTGAGGCAGGCAGCCAACAGCTCTTCATGACAAAAAATGTAATGCTGTATTATGCATGAGGAGAGACGACGAGAGAGACGGAAGGAGAGGAAAAAAGTTCTTCTGCTGGCTCTGATATGATTTGAAACTGATGTTAAGGGGACTGTGTCCCGAAAATAAAATCAAGTTTATTAATTAATCTACAAATTTGAAATTTTCAGGGTTAATGCAACTACTCAAACAGAGTATTTCTTAATTACCATGTTTTTTCGTCTTTGCCCTCTTCACTCCTCACCCCCAAAAAACCACCAATTAAGTGATACTTTCAAAAGACATCAACTCATACAATTTTCGAGCTAGATACATGATGTTGGTTTCATCTTGTACAAAATTCAGTTGTTTGGAAAGTTACGTCTCAGAAAATTTGTGAGAGATTTTTTTTCTAATTATCTTTCTTTAAAACATTGATTTTCTTTATCATATCTCATTAATAAATTGTGAGGAATTTATTTAAGAAGAAAATGAAACAATCTCCATGTCTCTGCCTCAAAAACTGTACGAGTTGATGCCTTCTGAAGTCGATAAAATGTCTTTTAAGGAGCGCCAATTTACTGATATTTTTGGGAAAGATTGGTCTAACTCAAATAATTCTGGTTCCATAAATTAGCGTCGAAGAGGCATTCGTTTGGATGTTGTGTTCTCTTTTTGATGAATCTAGTCAATGAATCATTTGATGTGAGATCAAAATAAACCCTCAATATCAGTGCTGAGAGGTCTTTTGACAGACCTGACAGGTATAATTTGCAAAAGTGTAAATATTTTTTTGAACCTTTTCTAGATTGTTTTTAGATCTAATATTTCAACACGTTATCCGGGAGACTACAAGACATCATTTTAAGCAATAAATAAATAATCTTTTTTTTCTGATTTGAGGGAGACGGTCCCCTTAATGTATTTCATAAATAGGATTGAAAATATGCTCACAAACTAATCCTAATGTATATAGCAAAAATGATTAAAAGATATACTTAAAAACTGATGCTAATGTATATCTTAAAATATTCTCGCGAAGGACTTTTCTTTTTTTGCGTCATGGTAATCTTATCTCTGGTGAAAGTAAAGAGGAAAGAAAAAACGTATAGCAAATTATTGTATACGTTTTTTGGTAGTTATATGCAATAAAAATTAAAGAGTTTTCTTGTTTTGAATTTTGGTGGGTATATAACTGTGATGATAACTGATATTCATCAATTTTATTAATTGCTCGATAACTCAGAGCCTACACACAGTTCAAATAATATCTTCATTGGCCAAATTATGAGTTGGACAAAAAATTGGTGTTATTTTCTCATGTCGTTCATATATATCGGAGAAATTCGTATGGAAACTAAGTGTGAAGTAAGATACCTAATCCTATGCCAAACCTTCCAATTCGACAGAGAACATATACAGATAACACCGTTTTCTATCATCTTCAATTATAATAATTTAGCTAATGATATTCACTGGCTTATAATTTAACTAAATATAATGATGAACAATATATTCCATGGTCTATTCACCTACAAATAATTTATTCAATGAGATTGTAATATTCTGCAGCCAATATTGAGTTACATCGTAACATAATCATGAGGCGTTTATATTGGAATCTAATTATATATAGATTCCACAATATTATGTTCACACATTGTATTTAGTTACAAACATGTTGGTTTTCGGTAAGGTATTATAATTATCCAATATAGAGATGTGTCTCGTGAAATGTCTAACTGCTCGATGAATAATAAGAATGTATAGGTATACTGTTTAAGTAGGTTAAGTTAGGAATTTTGGAAAAATTTAAATTATAGTATAATTTTTTACACATTTTTAAATACTACAGGGTCGTGCAGCTAAATTGGGACTAAATTTAACAGCACATATCTTCCGTAATTTATAACCTATGACTAAATTCATTTTTACAGACAATCTTTAAGCTCTTTGCTATAATATTTCAGATTAAGATCTAGCATATTTCGCTGAAATATGGCGGAATTAGCGCGAAGAACGACCATATGTGAAATGAGACGCGCCGGGAACTCTGTTTCAGACATTATTAAGAGCACTGGCTATGCGAAATCTACTGTTTATCGAATTGTTGCTGCTTTTGATGCCGAGGGTAAGGTTCAGAGAAGTCGACACAGTCCCTGCATTGATCGAAAGAGAACCAAAACATTCCTTGCTGGGCTGAAAAGGACGTTGAAGTCAGACCCAAGCCAGCCGATGTCAAAACTGGCACAAAAGTGCGGCGTGAGTCGTATCACCATCAGCAGTGCAGTCAAGGAAGACCTTGGTATGAAGTCATACGTAAGGAGAGTCCGTTACCTCCTAGCTACCCGCTCCAGAGCCATCAGAGCTGAAAGATGCTCAAAGCTTCTGAACCATCTGAAACACAAAGGAGGATATATCCGCGTTTTCGTTGACGAGAAAAAGTTCGTTGTTGATGAGGTTGCAAATCACCAGAACAATCGAGTAGTTGCCTCCGATCGTTCAGAAGTTCCTCCTGTGATGCAGAGACAAAATTCCGCTTCTGTGAAGGTTTTTGCAGCCGTCGCAAGTGATGGTAAGGTGATGCCTCCTCATTTCATCGAAGCGGGTCTTAAAATCAACACAGCTGAGTACTTGAAAATTCTGAGAAATGTTTTGATGCCGTGGATACGTAGGAAGTACGACCCCTTCAAAGTGATGCTCGTTCAAGACTCTGCGCCCGCGCATGGAGCAAAGAAAGTTCAGGATTTCTTGAAGGAGAATCTTCCTTTGATGGTCTCGAAGAATATTTGGCCCAGCAGCTCCCCAGATCTGAATGTTTGTGACTATTGACTGTTTGGCGTCATTGAGGGAGAGTCTAACGTAACTTCACATCCAAGTGTCAACTCTCTGAAGGCCGCCATTCGTCGGGCATTTCGTAATCTTGACCCCAAGGATGTAAAAAGGAGTTGTTCACAGTTTCGCTCGAGAATCTCAAAAATTATTGACGCAATGAGTAGTCACATAGAATGATTTTGTTCAATAACGAACAAATAAATACAAGTGAAAATTACATTTAATCATTATTTGCCTTTCAAAATAACAAATTTAAAAAAAGTTATTTTAGTCCCAATTTAGCTGCACGACCCTGTATATACTTCCCTTAGAACAAGAATAATAATATATTTACACAAGAGAAAATCATTCAGGAACTTACGAGTTAGGCCGTTTTGAGTTGTTGTTGTAAGGAGTTGTCCCAACTGTAACGGGTGGACTCAACTGCCATACAAATGTTACTTCGCAGTTTAAAGGATGTTGAGGAATCTGGAAAATATGAATCAGAAAAATTTGTCCATCGCAATTTGAGTATAAGATAATTTGACAATAGGAAAATTTCACGAACGGAATAATTTATCTCAAAGCTTATTTTTGTTCGTTGTTATTCTTTTTATCTGATTGAAGTTATTAACTACTTATTTTTATTAATAGGCTGGTTAAAACTGTAATGATTTGATATTGTTCAAATTATTTTCTTTAAAAACAAATAATTCGCAAAATAAAACTGTATAAAAAACTGTATACTAAGTGGTAATAATTGTAAACTGGAAAAGGTATAACCGTATATGTGGTGATAACAAATAAAAATAGAAACAGCATATCCAGGATGTGGAATCACCACCAGGTGTGCGGATCGGGCGGGTGTAAGGGTGCTTGGAGCCCATGTTTTACTTCTGGAAACTCTCAACTGTGTTGCATAATTATAACTGCTTTGCTAGCTAACCAGTCACGTCAAATTAACATCCCTGTGTCAACTCTGAAAGTTGGTTACTGAGTTAATCTAACTCTAGCAATGCAAAAATAGAGGGAAATCTTTATTATTGGTGATAACAAAGTGAAAAAAAATATAAAATATTTTTTATTTTAACAAATATTTTAAAGGAAAGAAAAAAATTGTAGGAAATGTTTAAATAATGTCAGTTAAAAGAATAAATAAAACGCTTCAATCCGAACAAAAGGAGCTTATTATAGAAAACTTTTATTTAAAAATGTGTCAAAAATTCTAAAATCAAACTTAACTCATTCACAGACAAAATTTTGTTTTGTCAGGAAAAATATAGACACTGACTGACCTTAATTGAGTTTAATTATGGGACTAATCTGGTAAAGATCTCGTGTGTGTCTTCAGAATCCTTCAAAATAAGTCGATTTTTAGCTTTGCTGATACCAAAAACTGAAAATTCTTCCATTATGAAAATAATGATTAATTCCTCAATTTATATGAAAAAAAAAAAAAAAATTCTAAATTACCTTTCAATAATTCACAAGGAAAATTGTTGATATTCACTGTAACTATAGGAATATAATACTTTATGCATTCTAAGATAATTTTATCAGAAAATGATTATATCTAGTTTTTGTGAATCTTCAAAATGCAATATTGACTAATTTTTATGGGAATAAAAAGTAGATTATTCCTATTATAAAATATAGAGTTAATTCATAAACTATTTCAATAGCCAATTGCGATTCTATCTCAATATCCAATAGGGATACTATATCACAATACAATAAATTGGGGTTTAATCTCTATCAAATATTACTTTATTTTTCATATATTTACATGGATCGACTTTTTTTAGAATAAATATTTTAAAACATCACCAACATTTGCAACTCTTGATCTTCTCATTCAACATAGATTTGAATTAAATTGAACATGTAATAGATAAAAGAGATTCTCGTCAAATAGCTAAAATATTCGACTGCAGTGTAAATATTTAAATATTGCTAGATATTATTGCATAACGTATCATATCCGCTCTCGCTTTTTCGAAATGAAAATATTGCAATGTTACCAGAGCTCATTTCAAAAACAAGGAAAAGTTTCAACAGTTTGTATTTACAAAATGATGAAGAATAAATGTAAATTCTACACTTCCAACGAAAATTAAAAAATATAATATATTATTATGAAACGAATTTAATAATTATTTAAGAATTGTATTATGTCAATATTTTAAATACAACTATTTGATGATTAAAAAAAAATTGAATATTCTGTCAGCAAAATGGACAGTTGCAGTATTTTTTAGTTTTTAAATAGTAAGGTTCTACCGAGACTTGAACTCGGATTGCTGGATTCAAAGTCCAGAGTGATGACCATTACACATAGAACCTATAGGAACACAAACAATTCTATGTGGTAATTAACGTTACATCATATAACCAATGGAAAAGTTTACAAGCAATTCTATTTGTTAATTAACGATACATCATATACGTCTTCGAAAAAAATCATATGAGATCTCATTGACAAATTTTAATATTATACCCATAGCAGTTTTTATTAGGATTTCAAATTGCATTAAATATATTAAATTAATTAAATGTTTTTAGTTTTCTATTTCATGATGTTCAATTTATTTTCAATCAATGAAGTATTATAAATTAATCGGCAGATTTAATTAGTAAAAACCATACCACAGTGACTGATGTTTTATAACTATTTTCAGTAAATATTATTTAAAAAGAAATGCAATAATAAGTAACTAAAATATTATTTCTTATCTCCAAAAATTTCATTTGAAAATATTATATAACTTTATTTTGAAACCCATTAATGAGTTTTTTCGTTTAAAAAGACAATATTTTATTTCTAGGCAACAACAAATAGTTTAATTTTGTTTTGTATATAAACATTTTGAAAATAAATGCTATTCTACGTTGAACATGTTCATCATGTATATAGATGTTCAATCTAATTTATAAATTACGAAGCTCTCTCCGTCTATCCTTTGTTTCAACACAAAGTTAATTATCTTTCTAATTAAATACAGTCACTACTCTAATGTAAATGCTAATTATTCACACTCCGCTTATTCGTGTATTTTGTACAGGATATTATATTATTACATAAATTAGGGGTAAGTCTGAATTATCGGATTGTAAAAAAATTCAGAGAAATTAAAAAAAAAAAGAAAAGTTACCATCGAATGACTTCTCATTGAGATGGTATCATTAACTAGTTTTCAGTATATATATTTTATTGTTTGATCGAAGATGTGGAACAGTCTGATAATTCTTATCCAACCCTATAATAATGCCCTAGTAATTATTATACTCTTTTACATAAAAATATTATTAGTTTTTTGCTCCATTTTATGATTTTTGCAACTAGTAATATTTATTTAATACCGGTATCATAATTCACATACAGAAGAGCTTCTCTAAAATGAATTACTGTATAGTGAGTGTAAAGTAACGAGTAAGAAAGTTACTCCGAAAAGTGAACAAATTTTCTTTAGTCCACCATTAATAGCAATCAGATTTTAGAAAATTAATTACTTTTTTCTGTCAGACTAAAAATATTGTGTTCACTTTAGAGGTAACTTCTTAAATAAGTACATTGAAATCATTATACAAGATTTCATAAAAGAGGAGTTGTACTGTAATTAAAAAGTAAAATATTATGAAAATAATACACAACTGCTGGTACCTCTTACTCAATATATTCATATTACTCAATATGTCCCAATCTATATTTCATTTTTTAAATATCTAGATTCTA
This sequence comes from Caprella mutica, assembly GCA_947561585.1. NCBI lineage: Eukaryota > Metazoa > Arthropoda > Malacostraca > Amphipoda > Caprellidae > Caprella > Caprella mutica. Next base: position 117,075 of record CANNZV010000553.1, on the reverse strand, counting down.
GATGGAATCAACCATAGACAATGCGAATTAAATTTATTTGAAAATCCGAAATAGGAATAAATGTTAGTATAGCATCGTACAAAATTTTTACAAATATTTTATGTGTTTAACAGATTTGTACATCCAATTTTCTCGTTAGTGTCAGGATATCAAGTAATATAATTTGAATATCAGTCAAATAACCCAAATAACCTGAGATTAATGGAAAGAAATGAACGCTAAAAACAGTGAAATTATATGTACTGTATTAGGTTGAATAAAAGATATTATATTACTTTAAATTAAAAATGTGTTAACTCATTTATTTATAATTTCAGATGTAAATTAATTTATCAAAAAAACTAAATTAGAATAGTTAATAGGTGAAATCGAGGAAAGGTAAACATAGGAATTAAATTCAATTACAGGGAATGGACATAATAATATTAATACTTCATTTTTGGGTACTTTATCTTTAAAATCCAGATATATTCAAAGTATTGACCGTAGTTTAATTCTAGTGGTATATTATTCACTGTGAATATGTTGTTCTTTGAGGACATTGATATTATCCGAAAAACTGGTAGATTTTTCCAAGAGTAAGAGAAACTCTAATCGGTATTCCAAGCTCTTAAATTGGCGATCATTAAACCCCATTTTGAGGAAAAACCAGCGAGCGACGGCGACTAATGTATGTGTGGAATTTGATCAGCAACCAAGAAATCCATTTTATCCAAAACCGTTCGCCGTGAGTCCATCAATCTAGATACTTTGGATAAGCCACCATTTGAAAACCTTTGCTAACAGCACGAAACGTTAAGAATCGGACTAGATGGTGCCAGGACACAAAACCTGGTTTTTAGGTCAGTGGAAGTGAGTAATAATAGAGTTTCAATTCCACATGGAAAGATATATCCACATTTAATGAGTATTTTTATTATTGTGACCAATCTCTGAAGGTAGTAAGTGAGTTAAGAAAGGATAAAAATTGGAAATAAATAAAAAGGAAAATAAGTTTGAATAAGATGTATGAGTTCATTACTCTCATACATATTTTTGTATTTTTTCGTTTAGCTTCTTTAATGTTTATTAATATCCATACGACGTCAAATTGAAACAAAATCACCACTGCAAATGCTAAACATTTTTGCAAACTAATTCATTGTAACTGTGTCTCTGCAGAAATTGGATATATATAAGAAATAAGACAAAAATATGCTTTAGAACATCAGAATACAAATTAAAGAAATGAAGGTTCTCTTGGATGAATTACATCAGCAGTTTTCATTTACAGGATATGTAACTAATTGATTAACTCTAAGAAACTATGCTTGTGAAATGTACCTCTGTATTTCACTTCTAATCTTTGAACAGTGACGATAGTTTGCTTTCAAAACAGTTCCAAACTCTCATTTATTGTGTTCACAAATCATGAATTTTGAATAGTTCAGCTGCACACAGAGATTACCAGGGTGTATTTCACTTCAAATGCACAAATTACAAGTAACTACGAAAATTATTAAGGGCACTTTTTCTTAAAAAATCGAAAGAAGATTTAATATACAGGGCGCGGAGAAAGTCCCAGATCATATAAAAATGTTAATTTATTGAGTTGTGATGGATGAAATGAAACAAAACTTATAGCACAATATCTCAATAAATCCATTTAACAGTTCTACCAATTATTTTTCAATATGATCACCATTGGCGGCGATTACTCTCTCCAGTCTAGCTATGAAGCTTTTTACTGCGGCACGGAACGTTTCTTGATGAATTTTGGCCCATTGTCGCTCGAGGGACTTCTTCAGAGTTTTCGTACTGTCATGAGCTGTAGAACACGCTTCCTTCTCCAAGATGGACCACACACAAAAGTCCAGAGGGTTCAGGTCCGGCGATGAAGGAGGCCACAATTATTCCTTCCTCCAAAACGCAGGAAAGTGACGCTCACTCCAATCCTGAGTTTTGTTCGCTGTGTGCAAGGGCGCACCGTCCTGTTGAAATGATAAAGGCCTATCCCTAAAGTGCTTTTTCCTCTTGACTTGTTCTGCCGTCAAAATATCCTCGATATACGATTTTGCGTTAACTTTAGCGCCTTCTTTGACGAAAATGAGAGGAGATCTCCAACTCTCATAGATGGCAGCCCAAACCATAACAGAGGCAGAATTTTGGCGACGGAAAACAGTCTTTACGGATGAAGCGATATATACTGTCAGCACTTTTTGCAAAAATTTTGTCGTGGGTAATAGTAACTATAGAGCTCTGATATTTCATTCAAACATCTGGAAGGGTACTAGGTAGCTATTTACGAAAAAGTAAATGATAAAATTATGAGATTTTCCCAATTATGGTCCCCTTATTGGTTATCAGTTTGCAATCTGTATTATTCAAAATTATATCTCGAAAAATAAACATTTATATTAAAAACTATATTTTCCAATATAAACATCACCAATAAAATCAATATTTAAAAAAATTAACTCCATATATATATAATTATAATCCAAAATATTTTTTTATAAATAGTTTCACACGACAATGAATTAAATATCTGTAAGGCAACACTCCAAACAGATGAAGAGACATAAGTCGAGTCTGTTTGTGAAGTTAATGTTCCTTTGGGAGTAGCTATGGATCCTTGAACCATGAATACGGACGTGATAAGATCAGAAAAAAATGAGACGCTAACTTTTTTGGTTTGTTATGGAGGAGAAATGTATGCTGGTGCATCACGATTGGTGGAAAGAACAACTTGGAACAAAAGAATTGATAGACGCATTATTTATTACTATCATTATTTAAGTTAATAAATACCATTAATTAACATTTAATTAGCAAACTTATATTCACGAAGAAAACTTTGTGAACTAGAAACTGTTGATAAAATTAAATAAATATAAGTAATTTTGTAGATTGCATATATTCATCCAAACATGTTCACATTCATTGCATGATAAATACAAATTTCAAAAATAATAGCCAGTCCAAATATATCTTTTCATTTCATATTATATCACAGTTAAAAAATATTGCAATTGGCATGATAATAGATATACGTATATCGGTCAAGTCACAGGACTATACAGTATAAATTACTCTCTCCATCTTAATTATATTAAGTACAATTCCATGTTACTTCAAATCTTTGCAAAGAACACAAGGAGGCAATTCTATTTTTCTAAGAACATGCAATTCAAATTACCGGATGAGACTAGAAAATTGTCTATTGAATTGGAAAATAAAAAATGACAGATAGTTGAAGCCAATTGAATAATAGATTTTAAGAAAAGATACTATAGAGCGGAATTAGTGTATGTTTTATTATTTCGATTTTAATAAACACAATGGATTAAGTTCTATTGTGACAATTTGCTTGAATGATATAATCAGATAATATGGATAATGTCATTTAATTAGAGTTACAGTACTAGGAAATTTGGTTTCTTGATAGTTTGATAAGAAAATTTCTAAGAATCATTTTGATTCATTGCCAACTTGCCGAGTACTGTGAGCATAATAAAGTGTCCGTTTACTGTGAATTTTTCCAAAATGGAATTTAAATACATGATGTATAACGTGATAATAAAATCATAATTTATACAATTTGATGGAAATTGAACATGCAGTTCTTTAATGATTATTCTCTTTAAAAGTTCAATATAATAATAATCCTTTTTTCCACTCTCGACTTCTAAGTTCATTTTATTTATTGCAACTCATTGTAACATCTGGTAAGTGTAAGTAATATAGTATCTCATAAAGTAGGAGCATCACCGTCATTTATCATGCAGCAAAATGCAGATTTACTGCTGCTTATGTCATAAATTTTATTCTGAGAGGGGAAGACCTAGATTTACTCTAAATAACGGAAAAATTATATATTGCAATGGAATGAACTCATCATTTTATCATTCGATGGAATAAAATATCTTCGATATCAATAACCGTTTGACATAAAGTTAGAAGTAGATTCATTTGAAATTATTTGTAAATCTTCTTAACCAATCTGATAATGTTTTGCAAATCGTCTTTTAATGTCTATCACAGTTTTTACGTTAAATATTGTAATTTCGCTCAAGGTTTTTGAAATTTCAATCAGGAATATGTAATTGTATAATGCACGCCGATAGACTATAAGTGATTTAAGGATATTGAATATATCAATTATATGTTGTCGATTTTTTTCATTTTCGTAGATAAATGATCGTTTATCAACAATAATTATACTCGCCTATTAAAAGCTGATTATTTATAGGTTAAGTGCATAGAAAAACATTGAAAACGAAGCATAGTATATGCTTCATGAACTAAATATATAGTATTCTTCACTCAAGGGAATTCACAATATACAGTGCTGTACTGAAAACTCTAAAAAGTCAAGAGTGGAATTGAATGTTGATACTCCGCTTCAAACAGACTCAGTCGTTCTCCTCAATGGTTAACTTCAAACATTCACAAATCTCCCCAATCATGAAAACTCTTTATATTTATAGCACCAACTAATGCTAATGTTCCCTCTATTGCACACTAAGTTTCTTCTTTTCTTCAATTAACTAAATGATATCGAGTTAGTATCACAAAGGAATTAAGAATGAGCAAACCAATTTGGAACTGTATTAATGAAATCATTTAAAGAATAGAATGTACCTATTAAGATTACACTGGAAAGAGGAAAGAATTTGTTGTGCATATTATTAGCATATACTCCTAGCTTGTTGTAAGAAACCAAATGGCATAGAATTCTATAGAATATAAAAATGATAAAAGTAAAACGAGGTTGAAATAAAAAAAATCCATTATATTTAACAGAGCACGAAACGCCGTAGGCTGTACAAATGGTGATTATTTTATCGACTGAGTTCTGTCTTTACGAAATTGTTATCTGGAAGTAAGATGTATATAAATTTCTATGCCATAAAATATGATCAACATAGCCCGGATTTAATAATTTAAAGTGGGAGAATAATTCATCCAGAAAAATATATACAAATTTTATCGGTAGTAATGAACAGACGAGAAGAATTATTGTTCATTTCATGGACTTATAAATTTTATTTATTGTTATTGCCACTTTAAAAATGTTATGTTCAACTAAAATTCTAACTGCATACCAATTTATAAATTTTCATCACGCCTCCGACTTCATATATTATTTGTGTTTCGGTCTCAACTCGATTCATTCTTCAATATTTATATTCTGTTGGGATTACTTATTATTTATTTTAATTATTAATTACTAAATAAAATTAATAATTATATTATTATCAATTAATTATTGTGTAACACATTTTTCTAATGATTATAATTGACTGTTTAGGCTATTAAGTTATTAACATAATTGTTAATTTATAAACACCAAATTGTTTAAAAAAAATATTTTCAATAATTAGTTATTATAATGCTTATGTAAAATCCATTGATTGAGGTATCAAAATATTGGTTCATATACAAGTCAAATACCATAGCCTCTATTAATGATAAAAGTGTCTTCGCAGAGAGCAACAGTTTGTTAGTTGTAACTTTGTATACATGAAGTTCTGAATACTGATAGTTTGGATAACATTGAACATGTTTTGATTCACTGGTATTATGTGTTTGAGGTACAATAATAGAGTGGTATATTGTAACGACATGGATCATAATTTAAAAAGCTTCCAATGATCATTTTTTAATAAAATTATCAATCTATTGAAGAAGAATTTTTCTGTTGTAAACAGTTAAAATAAAATAATAGTTTATAGTATTACAGTATCCGCAATATATTAGTCTACTTTATCCTATAATAAATTAACAATATCTTAGCTTCACTGAAATCTTGCAATCTATCATATCTTACGAGTCTATAGTATGTTAGATTCAGCAAAATCCTAGAGTCTGCTATATCCTAGGGACCTAGGGTATACAATATCATGGATTCTGAAATATCATACTGTCTACAATATATTACAGTCTACAATATATTAGTGTCAGTAATATCCTAGAATTTGCAATATCTTAGGGAATACAATATCTTGGATTCTGAAATAAGATACAGTCTACTATATGTTACAGTCTACAATATCCTAGAGTTTGCAATATGTATCTTAAGGTCATAAATTATAATGAATTGTTATTGTCTGTATGAATAACTGCAATTATATCAGTCTGATGATATTCCAAAGATATTGTTATGGTCTGTTTGCTGTTCCAATGTTTGTTGATATTAACTGCCAGGAGAAGTTAAAGGTTTCATATACAGAACCTATGGGCATTAGTTAATAGCCTTATGAAATAGATCCTATGTGGAACGCTAGTGTGATTCATAGCGGTAAAATTGACCAAAGGAAGCTATGGTTGAACTAATTAATGGATATTATATAGTAAGAAAAATTGTAGCTCAGACCATCCTATGATGGGAGCACAGTGCACACTGCACAATAATTTACTTAGCAATTAAAGGGACCGTTCCTCGGGAAAATGGCATAATTAAAGAAAAAAAATTTATTGTGTAAATAGTTGCTTTTTAACCTTCTAATAGTATGAGCAAAATATCAGAGCTCTCATGTTACTCTAACCCCCAGGGGAGAGGGAGAAAGGGGACCAGGGGGGTGGGTGGGTGCTTGGGAGTCAATATGTACTGTAAAAACCAACTCTCAGCCAATTATAATTCGTAATAATTAATTACCTCGCTATATCTGGTATCTAACGTGCCACTAATCAGATGCGCACTAAGGTATGCCCCTCAGTTACCCCCAAACCTTCACAGGGGTCGTATGCAGCGTGTCAGATTATCAAACTTTGAATGGGATTTTCTATTAGTTTAGAGATCTAAAAATCTTGTAATTCAAAAGCCTAAGGCGTTTACAATTTTGAAGCTACGGCATTGCGATTTTTTGCATTCGATTCTCTCAGGAATTCTTTACAAACTCTGGGAGAGTTTTATTTAATATTCGAATTATTTTCAAAAATATTGAATTTTGAAATTTATATTTTTTCAATTTTTTTGGTTTCACTAAAATTTTTCAATGATTCGAAAACCAATTCGAAAAATCAAAAAAACGCTTCCACAGTTTGTAGAGAATCTTGTGGAGAATCGAATGCAAAGATCCATAATGTCATAGCTACAAAATTGTAGTATCCATTTATTAATTTACACACTGTTCGAAATTTGTTCGAAATTCGAATAACTCGTTTTCTATGGGTCGAATCGAAAAAATGTCATGATACAAAAACATCTTAGAATTCATTTTATATAAGTGTACAAATTTTCACAACCGTAGCTTCAATAATAAAAATAATGTCAAAATCTGGGAACAGTGCCCTTAATTTATTATTCCGTATATATCAAATATGTTGCTAATTAATATTTTAACACGAATGAACATTTTGCTAATATTTATTTCTATACCTTATATCCGAACAAGATTGAATTTCCAGGATCGTAATGAGATAAGCCACCTTAACCCTAATGAGTTTGAGTTGTATTTTCTAAGCACACATTTTTAAAATTACTTTATATCTTTCAAGTAATCCGTTTAAATTTATCGGCTTTTCTTGACTTTGTTCCTACATAAATACCAAACATATTTTTGTATTTAAAAGTTCAAAAATATTTAACTATCGGCGTAAATCATGTAAATTATGCAATTAATTGTAAAATGGCGAAGTGTGGCAATGTGAGGTATGTACAGCTCAGGACCACGGCCAGCTGTGGTTGGCTGGCCACTCAACGAGTCAACGTCAAGTGTCTCGTCAACCTTAGTCAGGGGAGATTTTGCACGTGTTTGGTGTTTCTTCTCGGCATCCCACTCCTCTCTTCGAACTTTTGATTGCCCGCTCCAAGGTACTATATTAATAACATTTTGTTCGAAGACACGATTGGAGATGAAAGTTCATCAGATTGGAATATATATTATTTAGTTGTTCTGGTCTAGCACTTTAGTCTTATAAAAATGAAAAAAAATGAGTAGGCTGCATATTTGCATGTAGAATAATTAGCTATTGCATGTACATATAATACCTACTTATAGTAACAATGTTATTGTTTCGTAATTATAATGGATTGAATTATGACAAAGTAGTCCTTTTTTATAATTTGTGTAATTTATCTACTGACATATAAAAATAAAATACAAATGTTTTGTTCAATATACGCTGAATTAAAAGAAAAATTGGTTTTTATTTCAATCATCAAAATATTCATATGAAATATATAGTTCATTAGATATAGATACTATAAATGAAACTAAAGTTTAATTGACAACTATAAGGTACAATCTAATAAGAAAAAACATAAGAAATCAAACTTCCATGTAAATGTTGAACGTATTGATAATCATAGATATAGAAAGAAATATAGCTCAGTACCCGCTAAACACATCAGTCCGTACGTTTTCATGGAGAAAACAGACACGCACTCTCTCTCTTCCAGCCAATCAGAGCTCGCCCTCTCAGTTGCCAATGTCTTATATACTTATGCATTTATTTCTCCTCATATGTTAAATATTTTTACTTGAAAATTGGTACACATTAGTTTAGTATATTTATATACTAATAACTTATAAAAAATACCGTACCGTAGGTTTATAAATAAGACATGTGTTTTTTAACACATAGTCAAACTCTCCCGTAGTTTTTGAGAGTCAAACTCATTAGGGTTAAAATCTTAGACAACGCTCTACAAAAGTCACAAATGGCTGTTTGTGGACCATCGACATTCATTCAAGCGGGTTTTCTTCTAGAAGGTTTCCTAAAATTTGGTTTTCATCTAGAGGATTATCTTCAAGCAGGTTTTTTTCAGGCAGATTTTCTTTAAGCATGTTTTTTTCAATATGAATCCGAAATTAAGGAATCGAGGTGATCCAACAAGTATATGGATGATATGTACTGAATAGTATGTATTTGTCCATATTACGAATGAAATACACTTGATAAATAGTTCACGAAGTTCATCCTCTTCTTTTAAATGGTTAATTGATGTTAATAGTGACTATAATATTCATTCTAGCTGTTTGTAATTGAAAATGATTATCATAATTAGTAAAAATAATAATTAAATTAATAGTTAGTTCCCAAAAGACACACTTCTTATTCAGTTTTAGAATTTTAATGAATAAGCTCCATCCATCGTATGTAGAGACGAGCTTTATTATCTCACTGGAGAAATAATGGAACAGACTTGGTATATACGGGGAGTTCCACCTATGGGTGACCGATAACAAAACGCTATAAAACGTGAACTAATAGAGATAGAACCCTCTACTTTTCGTCATCTTTTCCAGAATATATGTACTTCAAATTTTTGTGGTAGTATAATAAATTTTCTACCCTTATATTCATTTTACCACAGGCCTAATTTTGACTTCTGTCTATTATTAAGAACCTCGGGCCACCCAGTTGTTCGATAAATATTCGTCCAATCAACATGCCGTGGCGTCTATATTCTCCGAACTTAGGGGCACAGTTCCCTGATTTTGAAAAGTTTTTTTTATTATTGAAGCTACGGTTGTGAAACTTCGTACACATATATGAAATGAATTCTGAGATGTTTTTGTGTCATGACATTTTTTCGATTCGACCCATAGAAAACGAGTTATTCGAATTTCGAACAGTGTGTAAATTAATAAATGGATACTACAATTTTGTAGATATGACATAATGTTTTCTTGCATTCGATTCTCCACAAGATTCTCTACAAACTGTGGAAACAGTTTTTGATTTTTCGAATTGATTTTCGAATTATTTAAATTTTTCAATTATTTAAAAAATTGAAAAAATATAAATTTCAAAATTCAATATTTTGAAAAATAATTCGAAAATTGAATAAAACTCTTACATAGTTTGTAGAAAATTCCGGGGAGAATCGAATGCGAAAAATTGCAATGCCGTAGCTTCAAAATTATAAACGCCTCAGGCTTTTGAATTACAAGATTCTTAGATCTCAGAACTAATAGAAAATCCCATTCAAAGTTTGATAATCTGACACGCTGCATACGACTCCTGTAAAGGTTTGGGGGTAACTGAAAGGCATACCTTAGTGTGCATCTGATTAGTGGCACGTTAGATACCAGATATAGCGAGATAATTAATTATTACGAATTGTAATTGGCTGAGAGTTGGTTTTTAGAGTACATATTGACTCTCTACCCCCCGGTCCCCTTTTCCCTTTCTCCCTCTCCCCAGGGGGTTAGAGTAACATGAGAGCTCTGATATTTTGCACACACTATGAGAAGGTTAAAGAGCAACTATATACACAATAATTTTCTTTTCTTTAATTTTGCCATTTTTCCCGGGAACGGTCCCCTTAAACCTATTTGATTTATTTTCCTGGGAGCTCACTAAGTCCAGAACAATTGACGAGATAAAGCCAAGTATTGTAATGGCTTTTGAAGGGCACATCACCGAAGAAATGTGCCGGCAGGTTATAATGGGGTAGGGGCGATTACAGAAATGCCAAAAAATGAACGGAGGTCATGTTGAGGTCCGTGCTTGAAAAAATATTTAGGTAGAAATTTTATTTCACTACCACAAGAGCTTGAAGTATTTTCTGAAGAAAATAATGAAAATAGGGGATTCTTTCTCTATTGATTGACGTTTTATAGCGTTTTGTAATCGATCACCCCTAGGTTTACTAACTCAGGTGAAACATAAATCATCAATGAAACTATCATTGAAAGAAGTTTCAGAAGGAAAATGAATTAGCCTATATTAGCTTTGCAAAAAATGTACAATATTTGGATCAATTTTATAATCAATTTAATTTTTTTATACAAATATGAATATATAATGATTAACAGTTTATTTTCTACTTTTGGTTGTATGAATATCAACACTACGGGAATATGTTCATTGGCGATTTTAATAATGAAAATAATAAGACCTACCTTTGCAATGAAAAGATATATCATGATATGCATTTGAATGGATTTTTCGAACCAACTATACTATTTTAGTTTGATGGTCGTATTTAATTAAAAAGACGAGAAATATTAAAATGAAAGTTTTGTTAATAAATAGATTCATTTGGCTTATATGGTCAATAAATTAAGATAGTTCTCTATTTTTTCTGTAGTATATCTGCTAAAGGATCTACTTTTTGAAAATATACTTTCTGAATATTAACAAAATTTACGCTCGCAGCATTCCAGCCTGTTTCTTTGAAGTCTCATTTTTAGGAAATTGAAAAACCTGGCTATAGGCTTTGCACAAAATAATGTTAGGAGTTTGAATTTGATAGAAAGACAGCACATGATTCTGAATATTTGTAATTTCAATATTTAATTTTGAGGATACGTTTTATTGTTATTTCCATATAGTTATAATAAATAATATGAACAATATTTCTTAGTATCTAATTACTACTAAATATAAAGTTTGATTGAGTAACTTCTTAATTATCGAACACTCATAGTACTCGGGAATTGAGTTTTTGTGTGTCAGATAACTGTTACATTATAATATATGAGGAGTAGTAACATAATACGCATTTAATTAACATCACCATTAAAAACGTACTTCATTTAATTACTTAATGAAATATCCAAATGAAATCAATATTAGATATTAGAATGATTTAATTTCCATCAATTGGTAGCGCAAATAATAATTTATTTCATATAAATGAAACGAATTTCCTCTAATATTGAAAATTAGTAAGATGGAAATATCATCCGATTAGAACTTTCTTCAAAGTTATAATTAAAAATAAATAATCATGAAAACTTGCTGGAAAGTCCTGATTTTAAAGCTAATTTGATTTGTGTCTTTAGTTTTAATTGCGAGATGTACGAGAAAACTTCAGCTCGATTAGAACTTTTAACTTCCATCCCATCTTAGAGATATAACAATGTTGCTCATTTGTCAGTGTAATGATACTTATACAGTAAAGTGGTTATTGCCTTAATAAAATTAGCATAATAAATGTTTAAATGATATATTTTTTCTAAAACCTAAGGCATGCTGTAATGATCCATTAATATAATTTATTATAATTAAAATAGAAAATTTTATATTTGTTCTGATTTGTAGATCATATAATTACGAGGTATAAAAAAGCTGTATTAAGATTAAGCCAATTAAGATTTATCTTTTTTCAATAAATGATATTAACAATATATCATGAAAAATAAGACAAAATGAAAAATTTGCTTTTAAATTGAGAAAAACATGGTGGGATTAATGATGAATATGTTAGTTTTCGTATTTCAATTTCCCCAAACTGTCCGAATGAATATGTTTGATTATATTTCATCCAATGGTCACTCAAGCAGTATTTTGTTCCCATATGACCTATTAACTTAGTGCCATTTTCATATTAGTTTTACAGGTCATTCAGAGACCAAAATCCCTCTTTTGCCTCCACAAGCAAACACGTTATTTCCCACTGTAGCCAACCGAGTAAGTTAATCCTCTTCTCGCATTTCTCTCTCCTATATTGCAGGACTTTATTTAATCACAAGAAACATTTTCGCATCAACAGCTTTATGAGTGTCATAAACCACAAATTAGAAGCCACAATATTTAGAAAAAAAGGCCTGGTTAGATATTCATGAAGGAAAATCTGTTGGATGTCAATGTTTCACATGTGTTTTTATGAGTTTTATTCATTCTTTTTCTTGTATTTGACAAAATGTTAGATGAAATATCATATTAGTGTTTGAAAGTTTTATAAATTAATAAGGCCTTTATCTTATAAAATCCTAATTGTATATATTTGTTTATTCATTCTTTATTGAAAAAATCATTACAAATTTTATTAAGAAGTACAAAAATTCATAGTCAAAACTTTAAATTGCAAGATTTCAAACCCTCGTATAAGTAAAAGTACTACCTACTCATAAATGATATGTAATTATATTAAATATAATTAAAAATGACGCAGATATTGAATAACGAATTTGTTTATTTATTATCCACTCTAAATATCTCGTCCTAATATAACGTATATCATTCTTTTACATTATTCTGAGACTCTCTCCAGAGTAACGCAATTTCTTGTTACTCTTAAGGTAACAAATTTTTGATGGGCAGGAATATTTCTCACTCTTTTATCCATTATAGGTACTATATTGACATTATGTCACCTCAGAGCAATGAACTGAACACTGGATTTTAGTTCAGTCTTGAGATTCATCGTCAAGATTCCTATTGAAAGTCACCGTAGCGGCATAAACTGAAACATGAGCCAAAATCATATATACGCCGTGTGATGAGGAAATTTTATTGAATTATTAGGTAACATTTCTGGAAGAATTCTATGAAAGCTATTGGTGATTTTTATCATCAGCAAACTCCGTTTTTTAGAAAAAATTAATTTGTCACATATATTATACCCAATATATTGCATTGTGCACAGTATATCAAAAATTATATATTATAAATAATAAATTTATAATGATAATTTACAACCTATAATCGAAAAACCCGAATATGATGTTTATGTTGAAGGTTTTGGCTTATTCATATGTATTTCAAAGTTATCAAACAATGAAAATACATTTATATAAAATATGCTCCTGGCCGAGTTTACATTTCCGATCAAAATACATTTTTATGGTTTAAAATATTTATCTTCAGGAGTATCAAGTGCATCGAATTCCAGTTTCTATCTCAACGCCTCTGTCAGATAAAGAATTGAAAACAATTTGCAGCAGAATTGTGCAAATAGTACATTGAAAATTCAAACAGTTTATATCAAATAATGTCAATGAAATACCAAGTCTGAGATTAGATTTTCGAAATAAGAAAAGAAAATATATTCCTTTCTTTGAACAATAATTTCAACCATCACATTACTATAATTTCTTTTCGATACCATTTATTTTATATATCCCAGTTAAATGCAAGATGCTTGAATCAAAATCTGATACTTTAAAGACCATACACAAAATTATTGTTTGCCAGCAAAAACCTAAGGAAAAACCTCTCACCGCATCTCAAGTAACAGAGGAAATTGCGTATAGTGATAAATGAGGATGTGCTGGGGAAATAATATTAGGAATTTGATCCCAAGCATCATTAATCATTGAAGAGTGAGTGGGGAAATCTTAAATTGGTTATATATTTTAAATGAAGTAATAATAGTTAAAAATAGAATATATTTGATATCATCTACTCTACTTACAAAAGGTTTCATTAATCAAATGATCGCAGGTTGGGTGAATAAATATTCGATATAATTTTGGAAAACATTATTACTGTTTTTTGAAAGATGCATTATTTATGTGTACGTATACAAATCTGATTTTGAATTACTTTTTATTATATATAGAAGCTAAATATGAAATATTCGACATGATATGTTTATTTTCAATTAATAATTTATTAAAGTACTTATTCTTCAGCATAATCGAAATATAAACATTCTGCGTTGCTCAAGAATCGATGTTAAACGAAATTTAAGTTTACACCTGGTTTACTTTTCAGAGATTAGCAATTATTTACTGTTATAGTCTACCAGTCTTAAAAGAATTATGATGATACAATATAGGAAAGAAAAAGAAGCGTTCGATTTGATGAAAAAATTTGAATTATTGTGAAAAGGAAACAAATTATGACCTGTTTTTAATGAAAACGAGAATCGAACAGATTTTAAATAATTAATTCAAAAAATAATTGATTGTAACATTATATGTGAATAATTAATTGTAATTAAATTTTATTATTTATAAATGAAATTGTATTTTACTCATTAATTAAGGAAATTAATGGATAGATAAATTGATAACAAATAACAGAACAATAATTACTATAAACAAAATTTAAAAAAAAAACAATTCGATTTTCATATTTTTTGTAATGAATCTTTGATAATAATGGTCCCAGATAGATTTTGTTATTTATGAGTTTGACTGTCGAAATCAACGGGACAGTTTGACTATGTTATAAAAAAACACCGGTCTTATTTACAAACAGACGGTACTGTATTTTTTACAAGTTGTTAGTATACATACTAAACTAATGTGTACCAAATTTCGAGTAAAAATATTGAAAATATAAGAAGAAATAAATAAATAGGCATTCAAGACATTGGCAACTGAGAGACCATAGCTGTGATTGGGTGGAGCGTGACCCAATCACAGCTCTCGAATGTGTCTGTACTTGATGAAAATGTGGACAAATTCGTGCTTATCGGCTAACCAAACTGTATATATAGGTTGCCAAACATCACCAAAGTACAATTAATTCCATAATTTACGTGATTTACGGGGATTTACGACGATACGTAACATTTTTTAATATTTAAATACAAAAATATATTTGGTATTTATGTAGGAACAAAGTCAAGAAAGGCCAGTAAATTTAAACGAATGACATAGAAGATAAAAAGTAATTTAAAAAGATGTGCCTTAAAAACACCCAACAAACTAATTAGGGTTAAATCCTTCAAATAGGTAATTTATACTATCAAAGAAATTTTGAGACACTTTTCTTTCTGCTGTTCTTTTGACGTAAGCTGCATATTTCTCTCCTGGCTAACCAAGTCATTCCACAGAAATGTATTTCCTCATTCAATTTTCTGCTGTTAACGAGAAAATGGGATGTGCAAATCTTAGAAAAAGTATAAAAGTGGAGCTGTAGAATAATATTGAAAGAGTATTTTTATTAACATTTGGTGTCCTGGTAAAAAATTGTTACTTGGAAGCATAAATTATAGTATGATTTTTATAGTAATACTCATTTCAATTGAATTTTTTTTCTAAGTCTTATTATCAATTGTAATAATAAATTTTGATTGGTGATATGGGCTTTATTTTTTTTTATATACTTTGTGATGAAATGGTAATCATGAAATTATCATATTATTTGATAATATATAAACTGATCTAATAAGAATTTTGTATTTTAATTATTTATATAAATGTATGAATTTATATTTATAATAAGTTTATAATATTGTAATGTTTTTTGTGATATTCTTAGGTAACTTCTACCACAGAAAAAATGGAGATATTTCTTGATAACTGTGTTTTATAAATGTATTAGTTCAATTTTACCATATAAAAAAATATGAATATTTGATATGATTTTAATAAATCACTTATAAAGATATTTCACTTTTATTAGAGTAAATATGAAACTTTTCATATAAAATTATGAAATAAAAGATTGAAATTATTCCCAAAAAATGTATTTAACTCCTATTTTTCTAAGGTGTCCGAAAAACTGCCAGGAGGAAAACTGCCGAAGCGGAAAACTGCCATGCAGAAAACAGACAGGTGGAAAACTGCCAGTCACTTACTGAATTTAATGCCTTTAGTCAGTAATTACAATTTAATTTAGAAAAAAAAAACTTTCGCTCGTAGTTAGAAGAAGTTAAGGGTACATTCATCCAGTTATCTCAATTTCCCATTTATGTATGAATCTCGGTCGACAAACTATTAATTTTTGAATATAAAATCCTATTTAGATATATATAGATATATACATGTTTTTTTTAAATGTATGTGACTTAAAAAATAGTTAAAAATAGTATTTATAATTTCTTTGTGTTTACTGAAGTTTGGTTTACTGTGTGATAAATATAGAAGCTTTGTTGGAATAATATTTTCCATTGAATATTAAGTAATCCAATATTCATATACTTTAGTTATAACTGTAAAAAATGAAAATCCTATTAATCCCTTGACGAATAGCTAACGCTGTTTTTTTGTCCATTAAAATGTTCTTAGAATGTGTTGATAACCAAATATTATATCAGAAAAGTCAAAAATACTTAAATTTTTAATAAGTGACTGACAGTTCTCAACCTTGACACTGTTTCTTATCTGCTACTCAACAATCAAATACGTCTCATTAAAAGGAAGTTCATAGACGTACATGCAATTAAAAGTTTGATTGCTCTTTCATTCATAAGTTAAATTGAAGTTGTATATTTCAATTAATGGAAATAAGTCGTCTTCTTGAGAGAAAAAATGTTTTTGTGTATGTGTGTGTAAACTTTCACATGAGAAGATGCAAGGGAACAGAGCAGTACCAATAAAACTAATTAACCACTCAGCTCTTGGAAAGTTGGTGTCAACGTAGATCATGATAAAGGAAATCTAAAATTTTCAATTAACGGAGTGGTTCTTGACCTTAGTCAAAGACAATTTATCGTGAACTGTGAGTGTCCGGTATATCAGAAATAACCGTATTTTATATTACCATTAATTTCTTTTTTCATAATAATAATATTTTTTATTCTATGCTATACTCAGAAATAATGATAATTTCCGCAGAATTTTCTGGATATAAAAATACAAATAAGCAGAGTGTGTATAATTAACAGTTACATTATAGTAGTGACTGTATTTAATTAGAAAATTAATTAACATTGTGTCGATTGCTTTTCTTTATAACAAGTTAAAAAAAATACTGCCCTCAGACATTTTTCGGGATATCAATAGATCTTTCTTTTAGTAGGTTCAGTTATCAATTGGGTTTTACTACACTCTATCCCATTTGGATATGAAATCTACGGAAATTATTATTATTATTATTTTAGTTACTCTGAACCTTATTTAAAATATCTACGGTAAATAGTGGTAATATTGCAGTTAATCTGTAATACACTTCAAACATAATTCGAGATGCAATTATAAATCAGACTGGAAAGCCGAAAACTTCGTAATTAATGCATTTTAATAATATAAACGAGATGATCAATATAATTTACTTAAATAATCCATCAGATTTCATATTTCAATAGTAGGTAAAAATTCTGCACTCTTTCACTATGAATCATGTAATAATAGCTATACAATTATTATCAAACGTGTAATTCATGTTGCTTCATATTCACTCTTTGATGGATAGATAGAAATCACAACATATAAAAGAAAAGAATGTACATGAATATCAAAATGTGAAGCCTTTTTCAGTTTATATTCTATATTCCTTCAGTAACTTACATTACCATTTCCTCTCTATAGCAAATATTATTTGATACTTTGTATGCATTTTAATTAAAAGAACGAGAGAGGTACTCTAAAGGATCGACAAGAGCTAATTTGATGGCATATAATATAACTGGTAAAAGAGTTACTGTGATGAAGATTATGTTACATAGTATTTTAAAATAAATGTACCATAATAATGAAAATAAAGAATGTGTTATGATAATTTAAATACATAATTTATAACGATTTATATAAATGGTATTAAAAAAATTTATGAAAAAAATTTTTCCCTACAATTTATATATTTATATCTGAATAATAATTATTGATTCTTTCAAATATGATATATTATGAATGAAAAGAAAATAGGTAAATGATTGTATTATCTTATTTATTATGATTCAATAATATATTTAATATAGTTCATTCAATCTGTTCAATATAGTTAAATTTAACATATCAAGTTAGATTCTTCCATATTACATATAGAATTCAATACATTTAATCTCATTTTGCCCATAATTGTTGCAATCTTACAGCTCATTTAATGTCTCCATTACAATCATGGCTGCAGTAGCCACCACACTAAACAAAGTCTGAAATGAACTACAAAGACTAATAAACCGACGACAATATCTAATTAACCTCTGGAATGATATCTGGATCCTATTAGGAAGGTTCTGCAGCTCAGGAGAGACAGTTTAGCTTCGTTACAATCACCTGATGGTAATAGTGTGCAAATGTTGTGGGGTAATTAATGGAGATGACTCAGTTTGAGGTAAATAAAAACATATTAAACTGCATTATCGTAAATAGATTATTACTGATGTTGATATTAATGCATACAAATCAAGCATATTATCTATTTTATTTTTGGGATGCTATTTTTTTCGTATCGTCACAATATTAATAATATTAAAAATAATACTAGGATTAATACATTTTCTGTATAACATCTACTTTCAAGAATAATAAGTCTTAATTTTGACGTCAACGGAACAAATTAACATGATTTATTATAGAGTGGAAAAAAGCATTTTCTAATTATAGTTGCAACTAATTTTTGGCTTCAGAACTTCATAAAGCTGTTGAGAATTTTCCTTGTGATTAATAATAAGAGGGAGAAAATTAAGATGAGCTTCTGTGTAATATGTTGTAGTAAACAAGTTATTCAAAAAATATTTATCTCACTAACTTTCTTTCGCGGTATTGAATAACTTGGTAGAATTGACAAATAACCATATTTATATTTATAACAGCATGCATCTAGTTTCCTAAATGAAAACATTTACAAGTATTACCATATACTGCTTATAACAATACGATTATGGATTATGGAAAATTTCCAGTCGATATTTTTTCAAAGTCAATGAAGTGTAATGTATTCAACATCCTCGAATCTACAGAATGTTACTTTTAATTATTCGAAAATGTTCTGAAAACCAATTCTCTCAATAAGCAATTCAAATGTACAAACTCCATTTTTTTCGAATTGCAATTGGAATAATTGTTCGAATAGCCGTTGGGATTCGAGCAGTCTCATCTGTTTTCCTTTCTCTGTGAAAGCGGATATCCGATTGACAAATATTTTCAAACAGAAGTGTTGGAGTGATGAACCTTTGAATTAATTTGGAGATAAATAAATGTACAAACCTATTTCAATGTAACTTTAATGGATTGAGCTTCATGTATTCAAATAGTATAAAAAGTAGTGAATAATTTGATCAGGCTAATTTGAATAATATCTGGTAGCTTCCATATTATGTCATGAAAATACATCAATCCATTTTATTCTTCTTTTGCCTCTTTATAAATATTTCTTTTTAGAATTATCTATACTCATCATGACGTTGAATAAATAAAACCTATTTCCTAATAGAATACTTAACTTGAAGAAGAAATATATAGAAACAATTTTTTCTTTATATTTTTCCAATTCTATTTGATTTTTCAAGCACCTCAATTTCTCGCTACATTTCATTTATTTTTCCGAAACATCAAACAATTCCCGATTTTCTCGACCAATAACAATATTAACGAGAGATCTTTCAAGATTTCCTGCCAATAAAACGTGAATTTCGAAGTGGAAACATAAGAGCCCATTCCATTTTATTTATTAATTTGTATTCTTGTTAAAAGGTTATCAATAATATAATATAAAAAAAAACATTTAATGTTTCATTTGTCCACTTTTTTCCATTAAATAAAACAGTAAAACAAACAACAAAAGTGTAGAAGCAGAAAATAGAAATGGCTGAGATTTTCCTTCTGGTGTTCATGTTATTATGATAATAGAGAGGAAGTAGGAAGAAGTTGGCAAATTTCACGGTGCATTAACTAGCGATACGATAACTCGAGTGAGGTATAATGTAGTAATTACCATTCTGTGATATGGTGCCATATGATAGGCTATTATAAGTGTGATGATAAAAGAGATGAGAAATAACCGAAAACTAGGATTTTTAAGATCCTTTAAACAAATCGTTTAATTAAATAAATTTTAAATGCATATTAGGATGTCAAAATCATATTAAACAAATCATTTTAAACTACAAATGCAAACTGGGAATTTTAAAATCATTAAAAAAATCCTTTTAAGATAAACTGTAAATGAATCCAATTTTTTTCAAATCATATACAGTAAGCCAAAAATATAAATCAATCTCAACCCTAGTAGCCAATCACTTAAAAGTTTGCGAGTGATCATCAATACCAATTTATTTCCCGTTATAACGTTACTTTTAATGAATTCAATTAAAATGACATTTTCTGCATTGTCTTATTAATTTTATATATAAAATGTATTTAAAAATTGAATATAAACAGGATATTCAAATATCATGTCAATATATTCCCGTCGTATCATAGTTACATTCTTCAAGTTTAATACCCGCCCTGTAAAACTAGACACTAAATAAATAGCTAAATAAATAAATATATATACAAAGGAAATTATTTGGATTCGGATGAAAAACAAAAACTTTTCACAATTATTCGGATGAAAAACAAAAAAAATTGTAAAAGTGTGAATAAATGATTATAAACTTCTTCTTCATTATGAATCGTAGAACATTGAAATTTCATATACAATATTACAATCATATTTGGAATCTTTTTTGTTGATGGTGAAAATTACATTTATTCAATGAAAACGAAAAATGAATGAAAACGCGATTTGTGGGGAGGGTGTGATATTTGATATACTCCGTCAATTTTTACCATAAAGTAATAATATTGTTATCATTGAAAGCGGAAAGACTTGGGTAACAAAGTTAACTTTTCATTAAAAAAGTCCTACTCTGAGATTATTAGGAGGAAAACTTTTTTTTTTCAATTTTCTTTAGTTGTGACGTCATTACATTCGAATAAAGATGAATTCCAAAAAAAGAGCTCATTTTTGTTACCTTCGTTTCTGCAAATCCAACAATACCTATATTTTTAATCTACAGTATGACTCCCAAAAAATAGTAATTTTCAGTATTTTTCAGGAGAGCCAAAAAAAAAAACACAATAGCATTGTGCGTTACGAGGCTAAAGTTTTTATTGTGGCCAGAGCGCAGTAACCAACAAACGTATCCACGTGAAACTTTTACATCACGTACCTGATGTATATAACTAAGTATTGCAGCTGAAGAAAAAGTTAATGTTTATCATTTTCAGTAATTATTAGTGGGTCGATCCCCTTAAATTTGTATCCAACCAGTTATCATTTACGAAGACTTATAGTTAATTAATACACTTTTATTTCATCGTCTTTTGTTGGAAATTCCTTACAAAAAATTCAAGTGATAATTTCAGAAATTGTGATCCTTTACGATAAATTAATTTAAATTATTATTCACCGTAATGGTCAATAGTAGGAGATCTGCACATTATAAATCTGCCCACTCTATATTTTCCTACTGGATATATTAATTTGTTTTTATCTTAGAGTGACTATTTCGAAGTAATGGTCAAACATTTCAAGTTCTTTCTCGCTACTTTGCCAAGAGAGAACCCAGACAAGCTGCTATACAGAGAGTAACTTCTGAAATGTTTGTACAGTCCTCAGGAATAGAGAACCTTCAGGTCTGCAAACACTGAGTTAAGAGAAAATGAAATATTTTAAGAGTGTCTACTGTTCGACATATTGGGTGTCAAAATGAGAAATTACTGTTCCTATTCAAAATAAATATCTAAAAATACTTCAATTTAATTTAACTAATGCATTTACTCTCCTTTGCAACATAATTATTATTAATCAATCAGTTTTGTAGACAACTTCAGCTAATATAGCTGTTCAAAATATTTTTTATTAAATACATATATGCAATAAAATGTAATTTCTAATCAAAATATCTTAATCGTACTGTTATTTTTCTTTAAATAAATTGAATCAAAATTTACAAATTGTTGGACCTAAATATTATCAATATGAATTTTAATTATTCAGTTTAATATAAATTGTTGAATCTATAATCTCTTATTCAGCATTTTTTATATTTTTCTATAGAAGAACAAATGTACTGCAAGGATAATTGCATAAAGAATGGACGATTCAAGCTCCAGTACATAATATAAATATATTTTAATTGCCTGGATTATAATATAGTTATTCAACACATAATTCCAATGGATAAAATACTTATCATCGTTAGAAAAATAAAAATACAATTGTAATAATTACTGGAATAATATTAGCACATAGGCATAAATGAATAATCAAATTTCAGTATATTTTTTTTATAATTATTTTTGTTTAAAAAGACAATATTTTTCCAATAAAAAAAAAATTATAAATCATTTGGGCAATTAAGTGATGAGATTTAGAACTGATAAAAAAAAGAATTATAAATCATTTGGGCAATTAAGTGATGAGATTTAGAAATGATTTACAATTCTCCAGGAGATCAATTTACCATTCGATGAATTTACTATGCGATAAATGTGCCATGTGATGAATTTGTCATGCGATGAATTTTCCGGGTCTAGGAAAATTGATCGAAAGCAATTGACCGAAAACAATTTATCGAAAGCAATTGATCGAATGGAAAATTGATCGAAAGGAAAATTGGTCGAAAGGAAAATTGGTCGAAGGGAAAATTGGTCGAAAGGAAAATTGGTCGAATGGAAAATTGATCGAAAGGAAAATTGGTTGAATGGAAAATTGATCGAAAGGAAAATTGATTGCACAACAATTGATTGAATGGAAAATTGATCGAATGGATCAGCTTCATTTTTTTCTTCCATATGTGACATTCCTTGGTAAGTGACTGCACTGACTAAGTACTCACTTAAAACCGACAGTGTTGAGTGACTTTGTTCATGAATCCGTTTTCCTTTATGACTGCTTCTTCCTATCTCTTGTATTTAATTCCCTTTTGCCGTCAGTGATATGGCTTTTGGTTCCGAAACTGACGTTAAACCTATACTAAATTAATCTATTATTTACCTTTCATTTCACAAGTTATCTTGAACTACCTAAATTCTAGAACTAAGAAAACTTCACCCTAGTAACCTTGCCATTAAAAGTTTGCTCAGTAACCTAGGAACTGGTCCGTGCGCGCCAGTCCTCACTAAGACTGTTATAAAATCTTAACAAATTGATTTTTCGATATTTTTTCTTCATAAAAACCTTTATTTGATACTTACACATCCATTGGTGAACGACAAAGAATAGTTATCCATTTAAAATAAAATTAACAAGCAAAGATAAGAAATAAATATTTCTTAGGTTTTCTAACTATTTGTACCCAAGCCATTTTCACTACCCATCAATAAAATCCTTATAACATTCAAAAAAATTAATAAAACTTCATGGAAATTCAATTGCGGATGGAGAAGGGTTTAACAATAAGAAAAAGGCTATAAAAAAATTGTACCTACCTTCAATGGTTTTTGAAATATACTAACTTAAAGTTTTTGCTCCGTTTTTTTCGAGACACCCTGTATAATAATAATAACAATAAAAAGTTTATTTGATCAATCATACAGAGTTTTCTTAAAGTACATTTGCTTAAAGGAAGAATTTATTAGATTGAAAAAAGCTCTATGGTAACATAAACAATGGTATTCGGGCTTTTATCCGAATATATGAATAAATGCTCATAATACGAGTATCTTGTAATCTATCACCTTCTTTTTTAATAATCGTATGTATTTAGGTTGAATAGGAAAAGTCATGAAGAGAGAGCTTCGAAATCGGCTTAAAAATAAAATAATCAATATTTTTTCATGAGGACTGGTGCGCCATGAGTCCCTAGGTTACTAGGGTTATGATTCTTCAAATTTTAATATATTCCATAGCATATTATCCTCTTTTATAGAAAAATAGTTGATTGAATATATGTTATACATAAATTATTATTATATATTATTATTGAATAAATTATTATTATTATATATAAATCATGGTAAAAAGATCTACTAGCTGTAATATATTGCTAGTAAGTTACCCTGGTAATCCATGGTTTTAGTTATCATTTTCAATTAGTGTAAAAAGATCCAATATCATTTTCGATCAATTTTGTTTCGGTCAACTCTCCATTCGATCAATTGTTGTGCGATCAATTTTCCTTTCGATCAATTTTCCATTCGACCGATTTTCATTTTGATTAATTTTCCATTCGACTAATTTTCCTTTCGATCAATTTTCCTTTCGATCAATTTTCCATTCGATCAATTTCCCTTTCGATAAATTTTCCATTCGACCAATTTTCCATTCGATCAATTTTCCATTCGATCAATTGCTTTCTATAAATTGTTTTCGGTCAATTGCTTTCGATCAATTTTCTGGATCCCAAATTTGCCCTGCGATGAATTCACCATACGATGAATTTACCATGCGATGAATTTAATATAAGATGAATTTACTCTGCGAGAGATTAGTTTACCATGCGATGAACTTACCTTGCGATGAATTTACCATGAGATGAATTTACCATGCGATGAATTTACTATGCGATGATTTTACCATGCAATGATTTTACCATGCAATGAATTTATAATGCAATGAATTTACCATGCAATGAAATTATCACGAGATGAATTTTTCATGCGATGAATTTAGCATGCAAATAATTTACAATGCAATGATGTTACAGGACTCCATTTATACAGATAATTAAACTGAATAAATATTCTAGATTGTAATAGCTTGGGTATATCTGATTTCTTCCCCGTAACCATAAATCCAGTTGGTCAGTCTGTTTATCGATGGTCTCATCACAGATCGAATAGCTTCTGATACCGTTCATGTTCGTCACTATTTTTCTTTCTATATCTCTTTTTCTGGATGTTGGATTTAGTCTACAAATCTCAGAGTTAGATTGGCTATTTTCTTTATTGCTCTTCTAACCGACTGCTTCGAGGAAATTATTGTACTCAGGGTATATGAAACTACTTTAGAGATAGATTTTCTGCACCAATAAACTTCAAACACTAAAATGTAACAGTAATATTTGGGTTGGGTACTCCTTTCTTATATATTGTATATCTATTTCTAGTTTCAAATAAGATTTTTTCATACAATATTTACATCCATACCTCATAGCTATTTTAAGCAACTATATATACAGATATAAAAAAACACAGAGAAGTCCATAGTTTTCTGAAAACTTGTCAAGTTGAAGTTGTATGTTAGTGTATACTTCTCGATGTTTGGATTTATTTTGTCGTTAGATTTAGCTTCAGTTTTTTCAATTTCACATCAAAGATCATAGGAAATCTTCTATTCTATCCGAAAGAAATTAGATTGTTGCATCAGTTGAGATAATTTTAATTATCAGTAAGAGTGGGTAAAATATTAAACTCAAACTCCGTAGACTTTTTGAACATATTTTGATATTTCAGACTTAGAATATTTCATATATTGAGAAATTCCAATTATTCTAAATTTTTCTATATATAACTGAAGTCTGAATAGTTTTCATTTTCTGATAATATAATTACGTTCAATTTTTCTTACAAGTTACCGTAAGGAAGATTTATATCAGCAAATGGAATTATTTAGTTATTAAAAATGTTCTCTCCAATAAGATTGCAAATAGAATCAACAAAATATAGAAGTTAATGTGGCAAAATTGAAATTCTTGATTAGGAAATATATGAACACAGCTGAATATAATAATTGCCATCAAAATATCTATACTGCGAACTTCAATAAAACATTTTTCTCAAGCATTGCAATAAATAATAGAACAAAATATCCAACTATAATTATATTTCCGATATAGTATAACTATAACATTATAGTTATACTATAAAATTAATTATATTATAATTTTTTTCAATATATTTTATACTGTAAATAATATGCTACAAAATATATTATATTTCAAATTGATATAATTTATTTTCATCAATAAAGTTATTACTGCAAGTTAATATAATATGAAAACAATATATGATATGGACAATTAATATATTTCATGTAGGTAATATTTTCTATGGAATAAATTGGTGATGTTTCATTCTCACAACCCAGAGTTACTGAACGAAACAATAAAGTTAGTTCTTTACGATCACATTTTCAGTCTCTCTTTTGCTGCTAGAATTGCTAATCCAAAGCGACGAGACATTGAAAGAAGATCAGGAATATCGCCGGCGAGTTACTTTATTTGTCATAAAGTTAGAAGATTCCATTGAAAATATTATCAATAAATCTCAACAATAGCGTGTAATATTTTACACAGACTGAAGTCTGTGAAGGAAATGATTGAAAAAAGAAACAATGAATGAAAATATTATTATAATTCTTTATAAGCCATGAAACTATAATCACCGATACTTGGTTCTCGATGATAAAATCTTAAATTATAATATTATGCAAACAACGCTGTCAAATATTGGGTAAATTCCTAGTTCATGTCCATATTTCGTTCAGGGATTTGAACTAGGAACCGATCGAATTCCACCTTCCTAGTTCACGTCACTAAATGACTAAGGGCTCAAACACACTACAAGCGACGCGAGCGGAGCGTCGTTAATGTGGTATTCGTATGTAGCGCCGCACACTGCAAGCGGAGCGGCGCTGCAATAAAACAATACTATTAATTGCGCTCCGCTCCGCTTGTAGTGTGTACGTAACCTAAGCCCTAAGGGACGTGAACTAGGAAGGGGTGCTTTAAAATTTATTTTTCTTAAATTTAATTCCCTTCTATTTGATTGATATATAGGATTGCCATAAAATATAATAATTGACAGAAAATCTAGTATCTTAACTACATAAATAATACGAAAAAGGAATATTGAAAATTAAATTCCGTATATTTAAGAATATCGTTCAGAGAAAACAAATAAGATTTCATTATTTGTTTATACATAAATCAAATAAAAAATACCCATTGAATAGGGATCTAAAGAAGAACGATCACCCCATCCTTAGTTCACGTCCCTATTGAAATTAGGGACGTGAACTAGGAAGGGGTTATTTGGATCAGTTCCTAGTAAACGTCTCTAAATGAAATAGAAACGTGAACTAGGAATTTACCCAATATTGAGCGTAATCGAAAGACCTCTGAAGCAAATTGTAGACCTCAAATTATTAACAATAATTATAATTGTTGAGTACAATAACTCTTATACTTGTGTACAATAACTCTCATTGCTGTGTACAATAGCTCTCATTGTTATGTACAATAACTCTCATTGTTGTGTACAATAACTCTCATTGTTGTGTACAATAACTCTCATTGTAGTGTACAATAATTCTCATTGTTGTGCACATTAACTCTCATTGCAGTGTACAATAATTCTCATTGTTGTGTACAATAACTCTCATTGTTGTGTACAATAACTCTCATTGTTGTATACAATGACTCTCATTGTTGTGTACAATAACTCTCATTGTTGTGTACAATAACTCTCATTGTAGTGTATAATAACTCTCATTGCTGTGTACAATAATTCTCATTGTAGTGTGCAATAACTCTCATTGTTGTGTACAATAACTCTCATTGCAGTGTACAATAACTCTCATTGTTGTGTACAATAACTCTCATTGTTGCGTACAATAACTCTCATTGTTGTGTACAATGACTCTCATTGTTGTGTACAATAACTCTCATTGTTGTGTACAATAACTCTCATTGTAGTGTATAATAACTCTCATTGCTGTGTACAATAACTATCATTGTAGTGTACAATAACTCTCATTGTAGTGTACAATAACTCTCATTATTATGTACAATAACTCTTATTGTTGTGAACAATAACTCTCATTGTTGTGTACAATAACTCTCATTGTTGTCTACAATAACTCTCAGCTGCTCCTCTAACATCATTGATGACTATTGATGGTCTCTAATATTTATAGCAGGCAGTTTGTGTGCAGCCTCTGGGGTGCCAAAAACTACTGCCAAACAACTAATGTGATAATTCATTACATTATTAAATTATGTAGAAAATACAAGACTCTCACAGAATTAGGTGGGGAGTTAAATGTTATGGGGATGAGATATTTTTAAAGTTAAGATTGATTACTGAAAAGGACTATTTGGTTTAAAAATTCGTATAAGGAGATAAATATATAATTCAGAATTATAGCATTAAGTTAAACTACACTATGAAATAATAAATTCTTGGTAAAGTATCAATCATTATTTGAAAATGAATTAAGCAAATTCTGTTCAGTTAACCGTAATGAGTTTGACGTGTGTTTTTTAGGCACACCTTTTTTAAATAACTTAATATCTTAATTTACTGGCCTTTCTGGACATTGTTCGTACATAAATACTGAATTTAATTTAGTATTTAAAATTTTAAAAAGTGTTACGTATCGTCGTAAATCTCCGTAAATCACGTAAATTATGGAATTAATTGTACTTTGGTGTCGTTTGGACACCTAGAAATACAGTTTCGTTAGTCAATACGCACGAATTTGTCCACATTTTCATCAAGTACAGATACATGAGCGAGCTGTGATTGGTTCACACTCCGCCCAATCACAGATCTGGTCTCTCAGTTGCCCATGTCTTGAAAACTAATGTATTTATTTCTCCTTATATGTTCAATATTTTTACTTGAAATTTGGTACCCATTAGTTTAGTATATATACTAACAACTTGTAAAAAATACAGCACCGTAGGTTAATAAATATGATTTGTGTTTTTTTAACACGTAGTCAAACTCTCCCGTTGATTTCAACAGTCAAACTCATTAGAGTTAAAAATGGCGTGGCTACTCACCATCAAGTTACTCACTTCACTTGGAAAGTGGTAGTTAAGATAGTTTATTAAACAATCTGTATAATAATTTGATTTAACTAGTATTCTATATATTTAAATTGAACTTCACATTCCTTATTATTCTATAATATAGGGAAATTAATCTTCTTTATATGTAGAAATTAATTTAGCACTACAATAAACTCCTAAATGAACTTATTTTGATAAACAGTGAATCATGATGTCTTGAAATTTATATTATTGTATATGTAAATAGATAGTGTATACTATACATATGTGCATAGGATTGCATAATAGCATAAATAGTATGAGTCAAAAAAACGCTTGCGGAAATAAAATCGTCATTAGTTCAACAAGAACCATCTTATTTTCATTTGGTTTTCTTTGGCCAATGCAGACTTCTGTCAGCTATAACCATATTAATTGTTTGTTTTCATATTTTCTTCATCGTTATTGTAATTAAGGATGCTGAAAAAGTTCTTGCGTGAGATATGTAATTGACAAAAGATATAGAAATATGTTTGTTTACCCATCATTTTCATTTGTTTTGATAAAGAAACAATTAAATATAATTAAAATCTAAAGTAAAACAGTCTTTCCCGGCAATATCCATTATTCCCCCATTTTTCTCAATAGGATCGGACGGGGTATCACTGCGCATACCATTTTTATGGGGTATCACACCGCACCTCACATAATTTTATAACCACTTGTTTCAGCCTAAATCTGAATGCACCACCATTTCAAGCATATTTTTTTCTCCCATAAAAATCATGACACACCACTATCCTATGAATATTTCTAGAGCTAATTCGCGATGTATATGGAGCTCTCAAAACGATCTGAAAAGAATTTGCGCTGGTGATTTTTAAATCCCGCAAACTCTCCAATAACTCTAAAACCAAGATATATAGATTCATATTGTTTTGATATGTTAACACAAATATTAACAGTTACATTATGTCAAATTTTCAATTTCTCAGTTTTACCTGTTTTCCGGAAACAACCGTGCGCAGTGTTACCCCAGGTAATTGAGAGGTAGAGATGTTTCACTGCGCATCACTAATTACAATATTTATGTGTACATACCTATAAAAAATTATGAGTTTTTAGTTCTTAAAAAAGGAATATTTATTGAATAAGGTGTTATTTGATTATAATAATGATAAACAATAAACTCTTAATACAATAATTGTTGTTGAGAGTATTAAGATATGGAGAGAAGGTATTTAGGTGATGGCAACAGGAATTATTGAATTTAAATATTGACTAATAATAAACTTACGATCGTATTATATTATTTGATATAAGTAGTTAACTAATTACGTAAAATTTAGGTATTTAATTTGTTGTATATTCATTGAATATATGTATGTTTAAAAAGGTAAGGGACTTTTAGATTTGGGAAAGGGCATGTAGAGAGAAAAACCCATACATTTAGATATGGAAGACGGGGTTTAAATGGGGGAAGGGGGATAGACGTGGGAGAGAGAAAACTTAGGAGGGGAAGAGGGTAATTCAGATGGAAAGAAAGACGCATTGCAATATTTATGCAATGCGCAGTAATAAATAAGCCCTTTATACTCACTAAAAGTTGCGCACCAAAAATTTTCAATGAGTATTTCATTTATTTAGGTATTATTTTGAAACTGGTTGAAAGCTATCCTCAATCATGACCATTTTTTCACGAGAAAAAAAAAATTCAAGTACTTTTGGTTTTTGAGTAAATGCAGAGTTTGCGGGATTGTGCACAGTGATACCCCGTCTGACCCTACATTATTTTTGTGCCCTTTTTCAGACTGCTTTCATTGATCTTTTGATCACGTCAGAATAAACCTTCAAAAACCTCACCATGCGTTATTCGTTCTTATAATTGATGTCGATTTGTAGGTAAGGAGGATCGAGTGTATCATTTCTCAATAAACACCACAAAAAAATTAGGATTTGTTAAGTCTGAGTACATCGAAAACCATTAAACGGCACGACCCATGGCAATAACTAATTGATGTTCAAAAACTTTTATCAGTAGTTCTTAAACAGCAAGTGTCCTGTGTACTGGGACTTCTTCCTGCATCCACCATATTTGATTCAGAATTTCTTCATAAATATGTATTAGTTACGGAATTATCCTAGGATTCGACATCAAGGTTCTTAAAATTATACGACTTATCGGAATTATAACTTTTTGTAAGCAATGTGTGAAATAAGCTCTCGCAAGAGCAAATCCTCCACCTTCTACTTATGACAACCATGTAGAAAAAACTATTAGGAATTTAAAAAAAATGTTAAATCTGATTATAGCTGAAAAATCCTGCATTAGCTAAATCATTAGAAAAGAAAATACAATGGGCCGTGTAAAAGTTCGAGTATTTTATATTATAATAGTTGGGCATCAGATGATTGCATATACTGTATATTTCAAATAATTTGATTTATCTTTACTGATTATAGTTTACATATTTGCAACGACAATTAGGTAATTTTATCCCAATTCTCACCTGCCCATTCTCTCCCCACTCTCACCTGTTCATTCTCTCCCCACTTTAACCTGCTCATTCTCTCTCCATTCGCATGTGATCATTCTCCCCTCCCCCACTCTCACCTGCTCATTCTTTCCCCACTCTCACCTGATCATTCTCTCTTCATTCTCATGTGATCATTCTCACCTCTTCCACTATCAACTGCACATTCTTTCCCCACTCTCACCTGTTCATTCTCTCCTCACTCTAATCTGCTCATTTTTTCTCCACTCTCACTTGCTCATTTTCTCCCCACTCTCACCCTGCTCATTATCTCCTCACTCTCACCTGTCCTGACAAACCAATTTGCCGTAAGTTATAGATTCAGAAATGACGTCAGTCAGATGGGTCTGTTGCGTAAGTTGTTGCCGAGATGCGCAGAGATGACGTGACAGTAATTATCAATAATGGTCTTTGGTGACAACATCAATTTGACAGAGAAATTAGAGAAGTTGCCTGCTAAGTCTATACGACAGTAAATATATATTTCATATATATTGTTTAAGCCTAGGATGTTTATTCTAGTTGGAATATTTGAAATGCTTGTAAAATTTGATACTCCTTATGATCGATTTAAAAAAAATATCATCTATATAAAATTTGCAAAAATCCAAACGTTTTCCATCTGGAATTTCAAACAATTACAGTCAATAGTATTTCGTCGAAATTCACCAAGATAGAGACAACTATTTTTATTATTTTTTACATTAAATTACGATCAATTTATAAGCTGTTTTGCAGTATTGACAAAAATATACGATCAGAAGCTATATCTTAATTGGAGTAGGCGTTGCCCCTGGAAAGCGTGTTTCATCGTTTATAAAAACTAGGGATAAAAGTTTGGGCTAATTATTCGTCATCAAAGCTCTATAATAAGCTACCCCGTGGTAATAATTACCTGGGACACATTTTCTTATGTTTCAGATTGACATTTTTACTAAATATTATACACACGTGATTGTACTTTTAATGAAGGTGTGTCCCATTTATAAAAATGATCTTCTTTTGACAATGAAATAACAGTAGAAAGGGTGAGAAGGAAGGCTGAATTGTAAATTTAGCAAAATTGTATTGAAAACTATAAATAGCTTTATGCCCTCGAAAAAGAAAATACAAATTTTACATAGCAAACCCTTCAACATTAATTGAAGATTTTCTAAAAACTTGATTAACATAAACTGTATTACAAAGAAAACTGAATTCTCATCTAAGGAATATTCTAGAATCTAGACAGCTAAACTTTTTCGATAAATGGATATTCATAAACGGGAAATTCATAAACCTTTTTTTTATCTGCTGGATTTTCAACAACTTGATAATGATCCACTAAATTCTAACATTTTCATTTTTATAAGAAAAACTACTGGAGCTACAAAAGAATATACTACTTTATTATTATTCACTAGTTTCACAGCAATAGGACCAAGCCCCAATTTTCTAAATCCTTATCAAACAGGATATTCACTTAAAGATAATTCAATGCATAATGATATCCATTTACATTTTGATGAGGACTTTCAGATTGGATGAAGATTTTTCTTTTATAATAGCGGCTTAGAAAATTGCGGTTAATTAATTCTGTATGGCTATCATTGTAAGGTATTCATTTTTACATCAAAGAGGTCACAGTAATGGGTGTGTTATTGAGAGAATAGCTATTTGAATGAATTGTTCATTGTATATTTTTCACTATAATTCTTCGAGCCATCAATTCAAAAAAAGTTAATTAATGTAGTTTCATAAAATTGATATTAATTAAAGTCATCAATATCAAGCTTCTCTTATGTACTGTTTCTATAAAAATTAAATAAATTAAATCATAATTGAATTATGAAGATTATTTAAAATTGATGTGCAAAATATTAGTAAACTTTTCTTTGTAATTTAATGGTTTAAGATAAATTTTTCCTTCTAATATCATAAACATATTATGCTTCTTCTCATATATGTCTGATGACTTCATTAAGCTTTTGATGAATATATAACTTTATTACTAAATGAACTAGCATCACAAACTATGAAACATGTTACTCTGGAGATCTCTGAATGTCCTATAGTTTAATTTTCTTATTTGGACAATTTAGATAGGAATATGAATGCCTACCTCTACTGTATAAAATGTATAAATATGCTAGAGCATTCATAGGTTATATTACCAAAATATCGTAGAAAAAAAATAAACATTTATGGAACACTTCGCCATTTTAGCTCATCGACAATCAGTGAAAAAAAATTATTTAGAATTTAACAGCGAAATGAAATTAAAGGATACTTTTCTTATTCATTTTTTTTTTCGAAACATGTCAGAAAAAAGGTTTCAATTGACGGAGAACATAAACTTTGAAAAATTGAATACAAACCAAAGAAAAAGAGATTGAAGGGGCAACCGACTAATTACTATATATTTAACTTGTGAACTTGAGGACACATTTATTCCTAACTTTCATTGAGAAACTTCAGGGCTGTAATCTAAAAGGAATTCTTAACTAACTACCAATACTTCATTTGAACAAAAATGCACTTCCCTCCGATATTGCATTGATAAGTGTAATCCATGTAAAATAGACGGTCTAGATTAGAAGTCGGAAAAGTCTAATCACAGAACGCTTGCTTTCGATCAGAAATTAAAAGAACACCTATCTACGATGATGAGTGAATAAATATAACAATGACAACGTCTGAAATTACGGAATTTAAAAATGAAAAATGATAATTATTCACCGTGATGACAATGGCAGCTACTAACAACGGGGAGATTCAAGGACGTGCAATTTCTGTCTCAATTTCACCGGGATCAAATGTCCGAAAATAGGAACTATATTAATCATAACATCATGCATTGATTTTAAATAGACTTCTATATTATAAAATGGAGACCATTATATTCCAAGCCCGGTATACATATGCCACCCCAGTAAATTCCACCCAGTATATTCGAACCCTGTATAATGTATATTTCCCCAAGGTATGTATATTCCACCCCGATAAGATCCACCACACTTTACGATTTAGGTTTGTTAGTTATAAATATTAACCATTCAATAATCTTTAATATAATATTAGATAAATTTCATCTTCATTGTACCAAAATGAACCTTTAGTTGATCAATCGAATGCTGTGAAATTTACACTGCATAATACACCCACATGTAATATAACAGCAGAAGGAAAGGATGCGTGAACACACTTTATGTTGAGGTATTTAGATTTTGAATCAAAAGTTGTTTATCTTCACTATCGCTAACAAAACAGTGATATTAACGATAAGATGATGTCATATAGTACTTTTTATTATTTTTGTTATGGTATTTTGACTTCGAGTAAAAGTGTTCCAAAGGCTATTTTTTTACACCGGGAGTATTTTGCATTTTTATTTTTATTTTTTGACCAAGATGCAGGGATTATTTCACAGGGCTTTAAGACTGGGAAGATTAGTGACTTTTTTTACATGGATGGATTTCGACCTAAGAAGATTTTGTCCTAGAATCCAAAACAACAATTTAATTATAAGCAAAAAGAGAATAGCCGAACTTCTCCACACCTCTTCCACCCATTGTTGTAGGAGCATTAACTGCGGTTTCATGTTAAGAAGGAATTAATATTAGCTTGCTCAACGTGTAAACTTTGAAATAAACTGTATATCATGAATATATGTATTTTGTTCTATTAGGATAAAATATCAATCGCCTCGACTAGGATAGTCTGATTTATTTCTACTTAACTACTTAGTATTTAACAAAGGACCATCAAAAAATGTATATTTTTTTATTTGCACCCAAATGAACATTTTCACAAGGTAGGAAAATACCCTGGTGGAATATACCTTTGGTGGAATATACCTATGGTGGAATATACCGGGATGGAAAATACCGTGGTGAAATTTACCGGGGTGGAATATACCATGGAGGAATTTACCGGAGTTAAATATACCTAAAACCGATAAAATAGCTAGCTAACAATAACATAATGATATAGATTCTTAAATTGTGAACAATTTTTTTTTATAACCTATAAATCTGTTTCAAATTTTATCATGTTCTTATGCTTTGAAAAATTTATAAATCTAAGGATAGAAAGTTCGGAAATTGTTGTGAAATGGTTTTGGACGATACTGCACTGAATGAAATAATGAATGAAATATGTGTATACAGTGTCTAAATTTCTATTCACAAAACAATAAAATTTAACGACGGGGCATCAATTTTAATTGGCCATGTGAGTGGAAAAAGGTAATGAATGCACACAATGCAGTTTTTATTATATCATAGATGAATGCTTCCAAAATATATTCCACTATTGAAATAGTGATTACTCTTTTAGGTAGGCATATGTAGATACACAGACCAAGAAATACTGTATCGTTGATTTTTGTATATAATATAATTATATAGAATAGGAATGAAATGCAAAGTGTATGTTAACTATGCCTATAATTAATTTCCGAATTGGATTTGAGGTCTGCTTCGGAAGAAAAAGTTATAACACCCACTTTCCTACCAGTCTACTCTTTTCAATATATTCAAATACATCATACATGAAAATTATTAACAAATTATTGAACTTGCATAACAGAGAAAAAAATTAATATTATTATTCATAGTATCATTGAAAAATATATAATGAGGTATTAGGTTAAAAACCAACACATGTTTTGAAATGTCTGTCATATTTTTCAGTCATTGCTCAACTGAGATCAAAATAACATTAGTGATGTACGTACATAGTTCTCCCTGTCACCTCTTTCATAGCATTTGTTTTCATCGAACTGAATCCTCCTATTGCTGGTGAATAACAACGCGGTAGTCATTGGATGTTAACTGCAGAATGGTATGGTGGTACGAATTTAAATTATGAAACTCACTGGTGATATTATTTAAAAATTATTCACTGTTTAATCAAATGAATGAAAAATGCGTTTTGGAATAGGAATATTGGGAGCAAGAAGTATTTTCTAGTCAAATATTAGCTTGAATAAATAACCAGATGACCTGTTTTCTACGGTTCATATGAAGAGATATGGTAATGGTGTGGTAATTTAAGATTGAATAAGTATATTTATTTTGCCGCAATTTTCTGTTAAATTTTGGAAAAAAATAAGTCATTATGATAACTATATATTAATACACAATACAAACAAATCCCAACTCGGAATAACCAGCTTTGTTTGAATAGAAGAAGAAATAGAAGAAACAAATCACATCAAATAAAATAATTGAAAAAAACCACCAAAATTGAATAGAAGAAGAAGTAGAAGAAACAAATCACATCAAATAAAATAATCGAAAAATTAACTCAAATTATTGTACCAAATTGCATAACTTTTTTTCTCCCATCTTTCCTCCTCTGAATATTTCAAGTCACGCTTCAATGACTTGCTAAATTATTCCTAAAACTCTCTGATGGTATTTCATTTTGTTGAGTTTTAGGAAAGTTTGTTTGAATTATCTGATGGACATGAACTGGATTTTCCTTTTCTGAAAATGGAAATCCATGAAGTCAATTTTCTGTGCAAAAGATTATTTAACAAAGAAAACAAAAAATATACTCATGATTTATAGTTTGACAAAATATTTCTTCTAGTTTCTTTGTTTTTGTGTTCTGTGAATTTCATTCCTAATATTTACAAAACTATCAGAAAATTCATATATTGACTATATCAATGTGATTTATACATTTTGTAAAGAATATTAATATTTTGCAGGAGACTGGTTAATATTTCAAATA
Source organism: Caprella mutica (assembly GCA_947561585.1). Taxonomy (NCBI): domain Eukaryota; kingdom Metazoa; phylum Arthropoda; class Malacostraca; order Amphipoda; family Caprellidae; genus Caprella; species Caprella mutica. The sequence continues at coordinate 79,833 of CANNZV010000553.1, read as the reverse complement.
TGTTTACTTCCAATTTTCAAAACCTATGAGTGTCCGTTAATGGAGTTGTAACCCTATATGAAATAACTCTCCGTTCATTTTCCACCAACTTTAAATTAGAATTCTACACCTTAATCACGAACTAATTATATCAAACTAATTCTGTTTGATGATCAAAATTTAAACAAACTAATTTATCCCCATGACTGGGTTAACATCTTACTATTTTCTCTAAAGAATCTATAAACTTCAAACAAAGGAGGCTGCGATTAATCTAAAGTGAGAAAAACACATCAGTTTCTTTGTTAGGAGGCCTGTGTTTTGGGTGATGAATATTAATCTATAGATTTGTTAGGACTTTCACATGAAATAATGGTGTTGTTATAAAAAAAATTAGAGTATGGGTTAGTTTGATAAAAAAAAATTATTACGTAATATGTGAAAATAATAACACAAAAATATGAGTTTATAATCGTAATTTTCTGAATAGATTGATAATGTTATTTTTTCGATTGAATGGGAAAAACAATAAAAAATAAGTAAGTGGTGATATAATGATTAATACATTATTTTGTAAACTGAAATTCGTAATTCACCCATTATATTGTTTTACTCTGAATTATCAGTTTTATTTATATAAATATATACTATTTGTATTATATATATTTTCCTCATTTTACGCATACATGAATACTAAATTTAGGACTAAAATATTTTTTTTCAAATTATTCAACATTTGTCATTGTTAGGAACGATGACAACAAACCATTCTTGTAATTGCAATACATTAAATTGTTAAATATTCTTCATCACTAAATCAAATATATGATGTAAAACTGATAACCGTTACTGGTATATATAAACTATAATAGTTATTAACAAGTGAGGGTAAATAGAATTGTAAATTGAAATTTATAAATTGTATACATTTGATTACTGGTGTATAGTTTGTTAAATAATCAGTAAATTATTTCCTTTGTGTTGAACTAATCTTTAAAGGAATGAGTGTCTACATAAAATAATAAATAACCATTACATAATTTTTCAACAATTACTCTACTAATTTTCAGCTATGAACTGTTCCAATTTTTAAATGATTTTGAAATACTGTACAATGTACAAACGTGACCATCGCTCATCTCTGCAATAACTCACGCCAAGAGCCCCCTCTGACTGACGTCATTTAAGAATTTTGTTACCGCAAATTGGTTTGTCAGGACAGGTGAGAGTGAGGAAAAATTAGCAGGTAAGAGTGGGGAGAGAATGAGCAGGTGAGAGTGGAGAAAGATTGAACTGGTGAGAATGGGGAGAGAATGAGTAGGCAAGAGTGAGGAAAGAATGAGCAGGTAAGAATGGGAGAGAATGATCAGGTGAGAGTGTGGTGAAAATGAGCAGGTAGGAGTGGGGAGAGAGGGAGAATGTGAGAGTGGGGAGAGAATGAGCAGGTGAGAGTGGAGAGAGAATGAGTAGGTAAGAGAGGAGAGAGAATGAGTAGGTGAGAGTGAGGAGAAAATGAGCAATTGAGAGTGAAAAGAGATGGAGCAGGTAAGAGTGGGGAGAGAATAAGCAGGTGAGAGGGTGAACCAGAGGAGAGCACAAAGTAAATAGGTTTTGAAGAATGAAGATATTCGGCCTCAATGAAGAAAATACATCGTCTAATACAAATAACCATTATTTAAATCAATTAGTGTTTTAGGTATAATTTTTTCTTGTGCATCCATTCCATTTCTTTATTTGAAGGACTTTATTCATAAAGTTGGACTTATTTTATCAGCAATGCTCAAAAATGGATACTTCAGCTTGTGCAAAATACACACATATAATAACATTAACATTACAATAACCATTAGTATCGTATCGACAACTAACAATTCACTTTATCACACATTAATTGAAAATGCACTGATTTAGTATAGGCATTGGAGAATTCTAAAAAAACTCATTTTTAAAAAATCGTATAAAACATGAAAAGCTCAAACTCCAAAAAATAAAAGAAATAAATTCAATTATACTTGAAAAAAAACAGAAAACATGAAATTAAAAAATAAAAAATATCACAATCACTTACACAATTTGAGGAAATTCATTTATTTATAAAATTTGGACTGAGTCAACATTAAATTTTTAAAGGGAAAGAACACTGGTTGTCTTACAAATACTATTTATTTCGTGAATAACAGTTCATAGTCATAATTTTCGTTTCGATATTTTCACTTTGCAGGATTTGGAGCAAATGATTTATAAACTAGAGCACAAAATTTAGGTCACAAGTGGTAAATATATTAACTTGTGTACACTAACCAGATATATGCTATTTATACTTAATTTAGTCTAGTAAAGTACAATTTGATATTTCATTGAGGATTCAATTATTACGATTCTGTTTGGACTATAATTAAGTGCCCACAATAATAATAAAATCACAATAACAGAAGAATAAAATTTGATCACAAAAAATCATAAACATGATTTTATGAATTATTAAACTTATTGCATGTCAGTGTGGTGAAGGAAAAGTACGTTGAGGAATTGAATGTGGAGGAAGTGTAAGAGGGGAAAATGAAGTGAGGGAAGCGAAGTTGGCGACGAGGATGTGAAGGAATTGGATATGGGGGAAGTGAAAATGAGGAAAGGGAAAAAGATAGAAACTTCGGTAGAGGAGGTGTAGGTGGAGATGTGAATATGGGGGGAGAAATCTATATATGAGATTCTCAATGAAAGTGTGACACATGGATGAATGTACGGATGAATAAGCGTAGTTCTAATTATAATATAAATAATAATTTTGAGTAAATAAACAAAACAATATTGCAACATATTAACTGATTAAAACTTCTTAATAAGTATATATTCTGGTTCAGTTGTGGTTCAGATTCATTATTGAACAACAAAATGATAATTAGTAACGAATTGATGATACTTTTTAAAGTACTAATTTCACTATTTCCTACCCTTATTAATCAAATCTTTCCCATAGATATTTCTCCATTCATAGTCTTCAAAAGATTTCAGGCTGTGTAATATATTACACGACATTGTTGAGATTTATTGATGATATTTTCAATGGAATCTTCCAACTTTATGATAAATAAAGTAACTCAAAGGCGATATTTATGATCTTCTTCCAATGTTTCGTCGCTTTGGATTAGCAATTCTATCAACAAAAGAGAGACTGAAAATGTAGTAATAAAGTTACCACTTTATTACCTAAGCAAGATGGACTTATTCCTGGGATAATGAAAGAAAAAATCCTTTCTGTCTTGGATATTTCTTCAATATTCCAGAAATGAATATTTTTTATCATAGAGTTACTTTCAGTTAATCATGATTGTGATATTAGAACATTAATTGAAGAGCTATGAAGTGAGTGTGACAGACTTATACTATTGCAATAACATTAATTATGTTCATTATACAGGAATAAACTCCATTATTATGTGACATTCAATTATAATCTGTATTAACCAACCTATTCTTATTTTAATGGAATTTTCAATTAACTTGGGAACATCTATTAATTTGTATTGCAAAATCTATTCAATTTAAGTAACTTCCTTCAGCCCAATGAGACCCTTGTTAAAGAATTACAAAACAAATGAAGGAAAAGTTTATCTTTATTACAGATTCGATTTGAATTCTATAGGTGTGGAAAGATTCTCATGACTTTATAATATTATAATATAAGGTAATTAACGTTTAAGTGTTTACATAATTCGAGTTATAGAATGCAAGAGCATACCCAGGTAACATAAAGGTATTCCTGGAATATTCACTCGATATATCGAAGGATATTTCTAAAAGAGTTCATATAAATTGAATCCTCCAACGATATCTATGGAATATACCAGGAATTGAAGGAAATTAGTTGACCCCCTTAAGATTTCGAGGGAATATTCGAGGAATTAGTAAAAAATAGCTGCTCTCCTTACGATCTCGAGTGAATATTCTAGGAAGTGGTGGAAATTTGTTAATCCCATTACGATTTCGAGGGAATATACCAGGAATTATTTAAAATTAGTTGATCCCCCTACGACTTCAAGGGATACTCGAGGAATTAGTTAAAGTTAGTTGACCGCTTTACGATTTCGAGAGAATATACCAGGAATTATTCAAAATTAGTTGATCCCCTTACGATTTCGGAGGAATGATCAAGGAATTAGTGACAATTAACTGATTTCCTTATGAGTTCATGTGAATATTCCTGGAACTAGTGGAAATCAGTTGACCCCGTACTATTTCGACGGAATATTGCAGGAATTGGAGAAAATTAGTTAATCTTCTAACAATTTCGAGGGAATATTTCAGCAATTAAAGAAAATTATTTGTTCTTCATAAACAGGTAGTTGCTTTTATTAATTTTATTGTAAAATACCACGGCTTTACTCTCAGTCAGTGCTATGCATTCTTCGGAGTTACATCTTAGATGTATTTCTCTGTTTTAGAGTATCAACTGTTCACGTTAGGATGTCTGAGAAATTCATCAGTCCCGGAAACACCTCTTCATTTCTGTCTCCATCAATTTCCATTCAAATTGTTTATAACAATACGTATCATTAAACTAATTTATTTAAAGCCTAACGTTTATATGCATTATAAGTTTATGCTAGGGAATATTAATTTTCATATCCTTTGGTCTATCTTTGATATCCAGGGAATATTCCAGGAATATTCTTCGTTAGATTTCCTCATGATCTCCAGGATATAGGGGGAATATTCCTCACTATCTCATATTTATCTCCTTTTAACGAGCGAATAATAAATTCGGTATTCCTTGCCCTTCCCTTGCTATTGAGCAAATATTCCAGGGATAAAGTATTCAAATCCCACTTTTGTTTTTTCGATACCATTGGTTGAAATGCATTGGTTGAAATATTCCCTCGCTATCTATTTTCATTCCTTTTTTATCGAAGGAATATATTTTTTAATATGCCTTACAGTTCCCATGATATTGAGGGAAGATCGCAGGGATAATTTATTTAAACCCCACTATTATTTCCTCGATATCATTTGGAATATTCCCCATATCGCAAACACGTTGAAATGTAGCATTTTCTTGATAACGAAGGATATATCGGGGAAATAACTCCCGAAATATCCTGGGAATAAATTTCTGTTACCCGGGTATTCATCATCTAGAACAGGAATGAAAAACCTGGACTGTACAATAAATATTGTATTGTAGTCCAAGATAAAATTCATTGTTTAGTCCTGGATTATCATTCATGTTACTGATTATGAAAATACATCTTGTTATTCGGAAGCTTTCATCTTAAACAACCTTCAACGTTGAGTTATAATACTATTTGAAGATATGGACATTAAGTTGTGTACATTATTTCAATAAACGCAAAATCAAATTGGTGATTTTTCAAAGATAATCTGTCATAGGAAGATTATGATAAGTATCTCTATAAATAAAAAGTATTCAAGTCAAAACTTCTATAATAGAATTTTCCTTATGTAATACAGTACTGCAAAATTATTAGGGATTTTTCAAATTCGAAATTTTGTTTACAATAAGGTTAATTTAACCAATTTTGTTGATTGCAATTGGATTTATTTTAATACACTGATACGTATTGATCATCCAGAAACACTTATTTTGACTACATTTACTATCCGTAAGTGCTTCAACGGTCGTTTCCTCAATTCCACATCTTTTTTTCTACATTCACCACATTTTTTTGAAAATTCCACATACTTTCTCATCATTCCCCATCATTTTTTTTCCAATTCCCTTATGATATTACAGTTGCAAAAAATAAAAGTAAATTAATATGTAAATGTTTTATATTACTTTTATATTTTACTGATACTATTGCATGATTGAGAATGTTGCTAGTCCGATAACTCAAAATTAACCCTATTGGATGAAAAATTCGATAACTGATCGAGTTATAAATACACTAAAAATATTTAATTATCTTAAAAATCATTATTTTGGTATTTAATAATGAGGACTATTAGATGTTACATTATTTTCGCAACTTGAATACAATTAAAAGTTTTATCATTACCAGTTATGTTTATTTTACCATCAACTATGGCAACTACACAGAGAAAACACATAATGTGTTATATAGTAACTGATACCTGTAAGTTAGTTTCTTCAGAGTCAGCAAATACAAGATTTGACAAATCTAATGGACAGTTGTACATCGAAAATGTGGAGGTGCCAATTATTATAAATAGGTACATCTATATTGTCACTCGCATATAATCAAATTTCTATACAGAATAAATAATAGTGATATTGTCTTGAAACTAATTGAAAAAATTTATATTCAATTAGTTTTTGACATTATCAATTGTTAATTTAAGGGGAACGCCTCCCTAAAATAAAAAAAGGTTATTAATTTATATACAAATTTGAATTTTCCAGCGTTAATGCAACTACTCAAATGGAGTTTTTTTTTTATATAGGATTATTTATTCGTCTTCGCCGTCTTCACACCCACCTCCAAAAAAATCCAATACGTGAGCTACTTTCAGAATGCATCAACTCATAAAATTTTCGAGTTATATACAACTTAATGAATTTAGATGTCTACAAAGTTATACATCTAGTTTTTTCATATTTCGTCTAAGAATAATTGTAAATGAGTTTTTCCTAAATATTTTTTCAAAAATATCGATTATTGTCATATATCTCATTGTACTTTCTCACACATTGAGATATTTGAAAAGACAAAATAATGAAACAGACCCCATGTCTCTAGCTCAAAAACTGTAGAAGTTGATGACTTTTGAAGTCGAAAAAAAGTACTTGTCAGGAGACATCTATCACTGATTTTTTTGGGGGAAAATGTTCGAATTGAAATTAATCTGGTTCCACAAATTAGCGTAGATACTCTTGTTTGGGTGTTGTGTCCTCTCTTTAATGCATCTAATCCAAAAAATCTTTTGACATGAGATCCAAATAAACCCTCAATACCTGTGCTGACAGACCTGACAGGTATAATTTACAATATTGTTTATCTGTTTATGAAGAACTTCAAGATTGTTTTCAGCTCTCTTATCTTAACACGTTATCTGCGAGACAATAATCGATTTATTTTTCAGATTTTAGGGGATGGTCCCCTCAAACTCAACATTAAAAAGTATTTCAGATTTTTTTGGATATATAATCCTAAATTAATTTTCAACGCTGAGATTAAATTACAGAATAGAATTGTATAGCAATTATTAATCTTAATGCAAAGTTTCTTAAACATTATCAATCTAACTCCAACCATATTTTGATATCTTGTATTTTAGAAACAATTTTGAATATGCTGTTGATACTTTTCATATATTTGGTAGAAAATGAATTTATGATTATAATGAAGAAAATCATTTTTTTAAGAAGAAAAATTGAAAAGATTCATCAAGAAATAATTTACTAAAAATTTGCGTATCCAAAATTAAGAATATTCAACGATTACAAACTATGACTATTTCATGAAGTCTCCATTAATTGATGACATTCTGATTTATAACTTCAATTTTCTCCACATTATTTATAGCTACTTGATTAATCAGATATGTGAAGAAAGATATCGCATATCTACTAAGATATCAGTGGGTATTGGTTTCCAATGATGGATAGCAATTGGCTGGGGTGATAATCTATCGGGTATTTGATCTCTGGCCTCATTAACCTAAATCAAGGAACACGTGAAATAATTATGTGAAAAAGTAGTAATAATACTTAAAAAAGAGGTAATTATAGCTAAAAAGTAGTAATAGTACCTGAAAAAGGATTATCACTAAGGTTTGGTCAGAGTATTTCAATATACAGTGTTTGTGTAAATAGTATTTTGTATTACGACATGGAGGGAGCTTAGAGTGTCTGATGGTTCTTCTTTTCTATAACACAATAAATGAAAACAATTTATTCTTTATTATGAATAGTATCCATGGTTCCAGCAGATGTTATGCATTTAAAATGTGAAACAGTCCAATAGATCGGATCTTATCCAATTTTATACATTGAAACACTGCAAAATTCGGACAGCTACAGTAATCGAAAAGTGGACGTTGATATATTTTAAGAAACAATCTGACTTTATAAAATTTTTGATTGATATATTATGAACAATCTTAACACTCACTTTTCGAGTACCATGAGTATCAGAGAGTTGCGAAGTAACTCTATTGGTGAAAATGAACCAATAAATAGTTTATTCCAGTAAATATTTATGAATACTTCTCTAATTTATGAAACTTCTCTAATTTAGTAAATATTTATGAATACTTCTCTAATTCATGAATACTTCTCTAATTTATGAATACTTCTCTAATTTATGAATACTTCTCTAATTTATGAATACTTCTCTAATTTATGAATACTTCTCTAATTTATGAATACTTCTCTAATTTATGAATACTTCTCTAATTTATGAATACTTCTCTAATTTATGAATACTTCTCTAATTTATGAATACTTCTCTAATGTGCAAATAAAAAAAATAGTTGTACTAAATAATCCTAATAACCTACATTGAGAGATACGCTGTCGGTACTCTTCCTAGTTTTGTCTGCTAATTTGACAGCGAGTTTTTCTCATAACTTTTCCTGACGGTTACAAGCAAATTGAACGTCCAAAATGTCACGCACTAAAACTCAAAAAAGTACAATATAGAAAGTTGGTTAGAATGACAGATCGTTCTATAATATCACAAACGAATTTCTTTTACTATATTATTTTAAGTATATATAGTATTTTATCATTCATGATTACTGATTTATGAAACACAATTCATTATATAAGAATATGGGTTCCCGTAAAAAAGCCCACAGGAAAGAAGCCCACAGGAAAATTGCCCACAAGGATAAATGCCCACAACTTCCTATTTTTTTTTTTCCTTCCTATTTTTTAATGAAATGGTAAATTGAAATTCACGGATGATTTTCAAATTTATATAGTATAAAAATGAATTTCAACAAGTATACAATTAATCTTAGCGATGAAGGCCTTCAAAATGAGAAAAAAGGTTCTATCATCGAAAACTAATTGAATATTCGTGCCTTTGTATATTTATGCCCTTATTTTAAACACCTTTATGTTTTTTTTAATTAAGTAGTTGTGAGCTTTTTTCCTGTGGGTATTTTTCCCTGTGGGCTTTTTCTTGTGGGCATTTTTCCTGTGGGCATCTTTCTGGTCACCAAGAACATGATATGCACATTCAATTGGAATATTTATGAAATAATAATTTAAATTTCCATTTTGGATGGGAATATGTAAAATATAGTCATAATCTAAAAAAGTTATAATTGATGTTAACCCCAATGAGTTTGACGTGTTTTCTAGGCGCTTCCTTTTTAATTTACTTTTTATTTTTCATATCATTTCTTTAAATTTACCGTCCTTTCTAGACTTTGTTCCTTCATATATACCAAATATATTTTTGTACTGGAAAATTTGAAAAGTTTACGTATCGGCGTAAATCAGCGTAAATCACTTAACCTAGGAAATTAATTATTGTACTGTGGTGACGTGTGGCAACGTAGAAATAAAGTTTGGTAAGCATATGAGCACACACTGGTCCACTGGTCAAAAAGAAGTACTCACACATGCGCGATCTGTGAATGGATCACACTCCACCCAATCACAGCTTTGCTCTCGCAGTTGCCAATGTCTTATATACCTATGTATTTATTTCTCCTTTTCTACTTCAATGATTTTACACATTAGTTTAGTATATATATTAACTACTTGTAAAAATTACAGTGCTGTAGGTTCATAAATAAGACATGTATTTTAAACACATAGTCAAACTTTGCCGTTCATTCTGATAGTCAAACTCATTGTGGTTAAAAATATCATTTATCTACAACGATGAATAATTCTACGAAAAACAATCGTGATATCTTTCAAATTTGAAGTATTTATCGTCCATTCATTCTATCGCCTTTTGTCTGGCATTCCAAAAGAAAATATCATCGATAATATCTGAAAGTATGATTTTTTACGATTAACTACGATAATTTTTCACTATTACTGATTATAATGTACCGATTAGTAATACTGATTTTTTCGACATGGAATGCACAATACACATGCTTTTTATTTTTCCCTGAATGGCTAGCTCGTCTTTTCATTCCATGGAATGGTTCTCTAATGGAAACATAACCATTAAAAACATTATTTACAAAACATGTCACTATCCCCCCTCCCCTAATTCTTTACGATTAATTTCCATTATCTGAACTTCTGGCACAGAGTCATTTATCATTTTTATCTAAACATTAATGACTTTCATGATAAAACTCTAATTAAAACTTTCGACTATTTTACAGACCTCTAATTTCGTTATCTTTCAGATAAATGCTTCATGTTTAGTTTGCGAAAATATTTTTTAGTAAACTGTTATAATTTCAATTCAAAATCACATAAATATTCATTAAATATCATTAAATTTATATTATTAGATTTTGAGAATCTAACCCATTCACTTTCCATTTTGTCAATAAATTCAATTTAATGTTTAAAAATGATTATGGAGAATTCAAATGATTGAAATCTGAACAAATTTGTCTATTTTATTTCGTTAAATATTCTCCATGTTATGTAGTTCAATGTATCTTTTATTACATTCCTATAATATTCTCTAAATACTTATATATTAGCTTGATTTCCAATATTGTATCGTATATATTTACTCTTTTTTTACTAACTCAAAGCCTGTCCGACTGTGAGCTATGCTGTAAAAGGACAATATTTTATCGATAAAGATGTTTCAATGTTTTTATTTCAGGATTACAAATTTATTTGTTTACTGTACATATTTTTCAAGTTAATCTCAGTTCAAACTTAAATGCTTCCAGTTTTGTTCATTTAAATATTATATGACGTTTATGCGATAACAAGACAAATATATATATATAAGTAAATTTAAATCTTAAAATTGATTTAATACACGATAAAAAATTTATATTTGTTTGTTATTCACTAGTTACAGTGAGGCAATGGAAGATCGGTTTGTATCCCCACATAATATTCAAAAAACCCCAAAGAAACTTATTTTCTGCTAGAAAATAGATATAATATTCCGTCTAATATCAAACTCTTAGTTATAACAACTCACTCAGTTAGTTTGCATACAGGAAATTACATTAAAAGAAAAATTTATTAGAGAAATGCTTGAGTGCTCAAACTCTTCATTAATATCTTATATATATTAATTGAATATGAAAAATTCCTGTAAAAAGGTGATAGTTTCAGAATTTTAAAAACTTTTTTGAATTAATTTCTAAATGTTCACCAAAAATTAATTAACTGGTTTTATTATTTCATTTCCAACATATTTCAAATCATTACCAACTATAATTTACCTTCATCCCACCAACTATAATTTTCAAAGGATTTTCCTCTTTAAATAAATAGTTTCACTGTTTAGACAGAAAAATGACCAAGGTATCTTAATCTATTCTGAAATTTGGGTATTTTGAAAAAAATGAATAATCACATTTTTCCCTCTTTTAAATTAAATCATTCTCCATTTTTATAATACCAGAGAAACAGTTTGAAATATAATATTCGACTTTCCTATTTGGTGTACAGTGTGAATTTTTCGTGCCAATATATGTCGATATTTTTCTTGCTTATTTATAGTGAGCAAGCTAAATTTCCTTAAAAATAACAAAGTACTCGGAGAGCAATTTCATGAATACATAATGTTGATTCGTTCAATTTTCAAATATAATTATAGGAAAATAGAGTAACGTTTCATGTAAGATATGTGCATAAAGGATCTAATCTCATCAATTGAAACTTAATGTATATAAAGTGAAATAGTAACCTTTTTGAATTAGTAATGATGTGTTTCAGTAATAATAGGCGCAGTAGAATTATCCCTGCAAACAAATACATATGTAATTCCATGTTGCAGTTACACAATCAAAACATGTATTTACCATGAATAATTTTAGGAATAGATAGGATATAGATACCCTATATATTAAATGCGGTTTTATATGGAAATGGGGTATAAAAAGAGTGGATTACTTATGTTATAGTTATAGTATTTCAATTTTTTTTATGATATGTTTCCAAAAAAGAGTAATGACATGTTATTTATATATTATTATAATGGTTAGAATGATTTAACTTGTATTACACCTATTTATTCTGTATTAACACATTATAACCATTAAGCCGTTTGTGTATGCAGTATGAAATTGTTCGCATGGTTAGGATTCCGTGACCATGCCACTGAAATCCCATTGCACTCAATTTAATTATGTACCCTTTCATTCTTTCCAGCAATTACACGAATAAGAACAATTTCCAATAAATCAAATAATTGAAATTTCCTGAGATGACTATTTCTATATATTAAAAATATTATGCTCATAATTTGAATATATAATATTAAAGATGATAATGGTAAATACAAGTGATTCTTTTTCTGTACTATACTAGCTATAAATATATCACTTAATTTGACCATGTTCAATCAATTTTACCTTTGCAAAATCGCGGAAGGTTATGATTCGATTTCACAATGGTATAATCTATAATCTATTCCACTTGCACTCTTTGATAATAAACTTTTTCTAAGTCCCTTCAGAAGTATATTCTTATGCGAGCAATTCTACATTATCAAGGTGGGATTTAATGGTTTTCGACTAAATTTATCGCAACTTGATATATTACTCGGGGGAACACTGTTAAGTGATGTGAACGAAAAACTCTCCTTTGATATGCCGAGATTGGTATGATGAATTATTCAGATGTTCACTCATTTAAATCTTGTTTTGTAGTGGTACAAAAATATTCAAATTTCAGTCCAATTTCTATAAATACGGATATTCGTAGAATAATGCTATAGTATATTATATAATTATAAATTCAAATAATTTTTTAGAAGAATATATATTTCCTATACATTGATTTCAATAAATGCATTTAAATTGACTTCAACTATCATCTATAAACGAATGAATTGTTAGCTAATATATATGCAAAACTTTCCAGTGAATCTACATATAATCTATTACTTGTAGTTTTTTATTCAAATTAATTAGGAATGCAATTTATTGTGTTCTACGTAATTTATGATATAGAATACATTCATTACATAACATAAAAAGTCTTTGAACACTGTATCAACTTTCATATAGAATAATAACAATTGTAGGGAATAATTGGAAAAGGTAGCTCAGTCCTTCTCGGTAAAAAACATCAATGTGACAATCATTCTGTTTTGTATTTAATCTATAAAGTCCATTAATGATAATTAGGGTCTCCTGAAACAGATAACGTGGCTCACTTTACAGACAATGTGACTCACTTTACAGACAATGTTGCTTACTATACAGACAATGTGGCTTACTTTACAGACAATGTGGCTCACTATACAGAGAATGTGGCTCACTTTACAGACAATGTGGCTCACTTACAGAAATTGTGGCTCACTTTACAGACAATGTGGCTCACTTTACAGTCAAAGTGGCTCACTTTACAGACAATCTGGCTCACTTTACAGACAATCTGGCTCACTTTACAGACAATGTGGCTCATTTCACAGACAATATGGCTCACTTCACAGAAAATGTGGCTCACTTCACAGACAATGTGGCTCACTTAACAGACAATGGGACTCACTTTACAGACAATGTGGCTCACTTAACAGAAAATGTAGCTCACTTTACAGACAATGTGGCTCACTTCACAGACAATGTGGCTCACTTCACAGACAATGTGGCTCACTTAACAGACAATGGGACTCACTTTACAGACAATGTGGCTCACTTAACAGAAAATGTAGCTCACTTTACAGACAATGTGGCTCACTTCACAGACAATGTGGCTCACTTTACAGACAATGTGGCTCACTTTGCAGACAATGTGGCTCACTTTACAGACAATGTCCCTCAAATTTCAGACAATGTGGCTCATTTCACAGATAATATGGCTCACTTCACAGACAATGTGGCTCAATTTACAAACAATGTGGCTCACTTAACAGAAAACGTGACTCACTTTACAAACAATGTGGCTCACTTAACAGAAAATGTGGCTCACTTTACAGACAATGTGGCTCACTTTGCAGACAATGTGGCTTATTTCACAGACAATGTGGCTCACTTTAAAGACAATGTGACTCGTTTCACAGACAATGTGGCTTATTTCACAGACAATGTGGCTCACTTAACAGACAATGTGGCTTATTTCACAGACAATGTGGCTTTTTTCACAGACAAAGTGGCTTATTTCACAGACAAAGTGGCTCATTTCCAGACAAAGTGGCTCACTTTAAAGACAATGTGACTCACTTTACAGACAATGTGGCTTATTTCACAGACAATGTGGCTTATTTCACAGACAATGTGGCTTATTTCACAGACAATGTGGCTCACTTCAAAGACAATGTGGCTCACTTTACAGACAATGTGGCTCAATTTGCTGACAATGTGGCTCACTTCACAGAAATGTGGCTCAATTTACTGACAATTTGGCTCACTTCACATCTATTTCTATATAATAATAAATAATAAGCAGTATACACCACTAGAAGTTCAAAGACCAAGTGCAAACACTCTGAGGCATCTCCTGCTTTCAGTAGAACCAAATTAAATTAAGTCTGAGGCCCACCAAACATCCCCAAGCAATGTTGTTTGCTTTCAGAAGAAGAGACTCGAAATGTTCATTGAATGTGGAGAACATTTTCACTAGAATGAGTTACTGTTTAACGAAATGGTGGACATTGGTAAGATCGATGAAAATAGAAAACTGCTCAGTTATTTTTAAACAATTAAGACGACAGGATTCTTTTTTCATTACTATATCAAGCTTTTGGAATCCTTTGTGGTGTCAGTCTTCAACCTAAAGACACATATTCTACCTTAATACCTATCTTATCTATTCTTTATTAACTATCATTATAACCATTTCTATTATTTACTTAGGTACATCATACTATTCAAGATTAAACACAATGATTTACCTCAATGGACTTATTTTCTTTCATCCAACACGAAACATCATACGAATTAATTTACCCTTATCGTCTTTCATCTCATCAGTAATTTGATCTATTCGGTAAATATTGAAAATTTTATATAACTGTTTAAAATACAGAAATTCTCAATCCATCACAATAAACATTCTTGATATTTAAAACTTTCAAAATGGCCGAAAGTTGCGTTAGTTTTACAATAGAGTATTTGAACACAAGAAGAACAAAGAGAGACTCTGAAGAAGAAGACAATTTTTGTATTGGTCGCATTCTAAACTAGATGTAAAGAATTTTTATTTTAAAAACAATGAATTCAATCGGAAATACCAGTTTTGTACATATATGTAATTTTTTCTTTCATAATAATCTTGGTTTTATTGGGAATATTTCCGGCGGAATTTGCAGTCGCGATCACTTCCCATTCTTTCTTGTTTGGTTTGAATTCTGATCTGCAATTAATTAAGACACACTTACGTCCCATAATGACATTTATTGATGATTTTTTTTTTCAGAATTTGTGTCATTATTCCATTCAAAAAATGATTCTTTATGTGTAAATCTTGTGTAACTGTGATACAGTTGAAGAATAAAGATATGAATGTGAGAATTAAATTTCCTGAGTTGAATTATTATCTTTGTCTAAAGAATTATATAAAATCACTTACAATTTCTGGCCTCTAACGGATTTGTAATTCTGTAAAAACAGTTCAGTTATCAGTCCAGGTATTGAGTAATCTGTGATTAAACTAAGAAAAATTGAACCATTTGCAGCTCTGCTCACTCAGTTGCTAATATCCTCTATACCTATGTACTGATTTCTCCTTATAATCGTCTCTCTAGTAAGAATTTATGGAAAAATTTGGATTATTATCTACCTTTTACCAACCAAATAAAAGGAGGAGGGGTGGTATCATCGGATATTTTTCCATTACTCTCTCAGATAAATAACATAAAATCCACGGTATGTTATATCATCAAGATTAGGCAATGCAAAGAAAATTGATAATAGAAAACTGAACAGGATACCAAGCCGTAGACTTTATATGAGCATTGGAACGAGAATAGCCTTATCGAGGAGATATCTAGGGTATTTACCTGAACACCACCACAATCTTAATCTTTGAACATGATGCGTATCTCATTTATGATAAAATACTATTGGATTTTCTTCAAATCATTCATAGTATATAGATAATCTCTTTACAATTGATAATAATTACCGATCGAAAGCCGACGGTCGGCAATTACGATTTGGCGACTGATGAATCAGTACATCTGATTCACATTGGTATACAACTGCCCTAAAACTTTACTGCTCTAAATATCAACGGACTTAAACACAAGATTACTAGTCAACAGTGAAACAACTGCAAGCCAAAATTTATCGTGAGCATGAGTAAATCTTTAATGATTGTTATTTCAAACTTTGTTTCAATAGTTCAGACTGAATAATGGATGCATAAACTATAAAAAAAGTTCCAATACAGTACTAAATGAACCATAAATACACACTGTAATCATTCTTTTATTTGATGAACCATTATAACTCGAATATTTACACTATATATACATTTCAATATAATATTCTGAAAAA
This sequence comes from Caprella mutica, assembly GCA_947561585.1. NCBI lineage: Eukaryota > Metazoa > Arthropoda > Malacostraca > Amphipoda > Caprellidae > Caprella > Caprella mutica. The sequence continues at coordinate 63,315 of CANNZV010000553.1, read as the reverse complement.
ATTGATTTTGTTTAGGTAATGATCTCATACAATTTTGTATTCCTGCAACTTGTTAATTCGTGAAAAAAATCTTTCATTATTGTTTTAAATAATAGTCACATAATTAACTACTACTGATAAGTGAAATATGTATATGTAAAACTTGATAAAAAAAAATTCGATTATATTTTCCATTTTTTTTAAACTTCGAAATTAGTGTCAGTGTAACTCATCATTCAATAGATCAATAAAATTTAGCAAGATATTGAGGTAAATTAAGAATAGCATACTATCCAAAGAGTACTTTATTGTTTTAAGTAACAATGGAGGTCATTTGAAAAATATTGTATGTATTACATAGATGAAATTATTTTATTGTTCCATACATAATATTTTTTAACTAAACTATTTTCAAATTATAAACTTTTTATTATCATATTAAACTTTCCAAAGTTTCGCTTTCATTCTAAATTAACTAAATTTCTTTACCATTACTTATTTTATATTTATCCTAGTTTAAAAAAAGTCCCTTACCAATTGGCAGTACTAGGACAAAATGCCTACGGGCAAGATGCCTACAAACAAAAGGCCTGTGGACAAAACGCCAAAAGGACAAAACACATAACTTACAAAATGCCTAACGGACAGAATGCCTAATGTACTAAATATATGATTATAGAAAATAAAATAGTGAAATAATGTCGCAAAAAAATATTGGAGAGAGAATAAAAGAATATACTCCATATTTAAATAAAAGAGCCGACCAGGAAATATACTTCGTCCCAGTTACAATTTATAAAGGAAACTGTTGTATTCTTTTTCAACGGAACTTAAGTTAAGTAATACAAATATCGACCTTATTTTCTTATAACTATGAGTAGTTTGAAATTTCTGGAAATTTCGGTCAGGAAAATTTGGTCTCAGAAATTTCGGTCTCGGAATTACATATAAATGACCTCTCAACAAAAATGAACGTTATGTAGTTTGTTGTATCCTCAATTTTTCAATGCCCGATACACGTACCAGTTATGATTGATTTCATTCATACATCAGATTACATTCAATTGTTTGTTGAATAGAAAATACACTTTAGTGATAAATCACGTAACAACAAAAAAGACAGTGTTTACACTAAGTACAAATATTTAAGTTAAATTTAGCAATGATTTCATAATCTCTCACTGAGACAAAGCATTTTGTTTCCACTTGGTCTCACTCATTGAAAATTAGAATTATTTCCCCCATATTCCAATACTGGAGATAAGTTTAAAATGCATTTCAGCCATTTTGTCTGTCAGGCATTTTTTCTGTTAGGCCTTTTGACGAATAGGCATTTTATCCGTTAGACATTTTGTTCGTAGACATTTTGTTCTTAGGAATTTTTTTCGTAGGCGCTTTGTCCGCTCACGATTATTGGCCACTCTGTTTGAAGACTACTTTTTACGCAATGGAGTTATACATTATAATGTAAACTAAGATTTTATTAGAGTTTTGAAAAATCGTATTTCTGATCCCTGAATTACAAATAGAGGAGGCCATTACACTCTATATTGTAATATCTTATAGTCATAAATTGTTATTGTCTGTATGCATAACCGCAGTTGTATCAGTCTGATGATATTCCAAATATATTCTTATAGTCTGTTCGCTGCCAATAGTAAGTAGAAGCCATTAGAAGTGATAGGTTTCATACTAAGTTGGCGATATCACAAAACTTAGAGTCCTCGTAGTATGAATTTTAAACATTTATTTTTGAAAGTTTTTTCATAATCTAAAATTTAAGAAAAATATTCAATTTCGCCCTCATTGAATCTTTCCTAAATTAGTATGTGCATGATCTGCAGTTTCTCAATGAAATTTTATATGGTCGGAAAAACGAAAATAAACAAAACTTATTAATACATATAACAAACCCTAAATGTTTTATATTATGTGCCTCTAATCAAATTTGCTATTCACTACCACTTATTTTTTTCCATTCAGATCTTAATACTCAGTTTAAAAAACTGTGAGAACGATAAGACTAGAATGATAAGGAGTTAATATTTATTCACTGATGAGCTGTAAAATTCATTATTTACTAACTTATTTATCCTGTCCCTATTAATAATGAGAGTGAGAGCTTCCAACTATTTATGAGTAAACTTTTCGTCAGAAATTCCAATCGTTATAAGTATTATAAAACAGATAAAAAGCGGTAATGAAAACTCGAGAATGAGTGATCATTTTTAGGTGTTGAACTTTAGCTAGTGCTTTTTTGTACGGATTTTAATTAATTAGGGTAATTTCTTAGTTATCTGGTGGCTCCACATTTTATACATATCACAATTTTTCATAGAAAATGTGCAATAATTAATCCTTTTATATGGTTATTTTGACTGGTATGTGTGATACCAGCAGGTGTTATGGATAATTTAAATGTAAAATAATTAAATATTTTTTAGTTGAGAAATAAAATAATTATAGTACACATAATTAAGGTAATTTTATATGGTTATTTTGACTGGTATGTGTGATACCAGCAGGTGTTATGGATAATTTAAATGTAAAATAATTAAATATTTTTTAGTTGAGAAATAAAATAATTATAGTACACATAATTTAGGTAATTTTATGAGAAGAATACAAATAGAAGGGTAAACATATATATTTTCTAATTATTCACCTTTTATATATATACATATATTTTTTCTAATTATTCACGGAAAATTATTTCAATATAGTAACATGAATAACAATATTTTCCATTTTGAGGCATTAATTTTTTTTTCTATTCATCAACAACTGACTGTTCGTTTCTTGAGCGATTTAACTCGAATGTCCATATTTTGAAGTCAGAGTCCATATTCCTAGTGAAAATGTGTAGAATTTCATGAAGTTCCATTGATATTGGATGAGAATTCTGTTCTCATTTTCAAACCAAATCAAAGAATGATTTCTCGTTCATTTAGTCTCTCATTGGATTTAATAGTTCGGAATTCGCAATTCAAGAGCTTGATGCACGTCAATATAGGAGGAGAGATAGTTAAATAGATGTCAACCAGGAACAGGTTTCTTACAAGTTCAAACAGGTTTTTTTCCAAGTTGGAACAGGCTTCTTACAAAATGAAACGGGTTTCTTACAAGTTGAAACATGTTTTTTACAAGTTGAAACACGTTTCTTACAACTTGAAACATGTTTCTTACGATTTTGAATAGGTCCTCCAAACCCTAATGGCCATAATTTCTGCCATATATAGTTTTCTGGTACATACAACATTGGTACACAATTCGCAAAGAAGAAAGTTCTGGCTAAAAAAGTTTAGTGTGGTGATTCATGATATACAGCAGAGCCGTAATTACAGAAGTTACAAAACTCTCTCTAACTCTCAAGTGATTCCAGTTTTAATTGCAATACTAAAGTCATGTGCAACTCAATATTTCCTTTGAGAAAATGTTTTAGAACAACTCGCACAAAAATAAACGTCAAAAGGGGTTTGAAACTTAGTTTTGTATGCGACAGTCAAATTACTTTGAAATTCTAGTCGGATGGGATACCTAATTATATTGGGAAGATATGTTTCCACTATTAAATTGTTCATCATGTCGAGTAATATATAAATACTGATAATATGAATAATTAAATGCATACATTGGTATTGAATTTTTTTAATCCTTATAGAAATTTAGATGTTTTAATTGACCCAAACCTTCAATATAAGTTAACATGTACGGCTAATTTCAAATAAACTTACGATTTTCAATGAGTTTTTCATAGATCATCAATGGATAATGATATTTAATGTTAGTTACATAGCCACTTCGATTCTGAAATATTAATATGAATTCGTATCTAATAATTGTCCGGTTGAGTGAACAAGCGTCATGAAATAAATCATTTATTATATAGTAACAATCCTCTATTTTAATTGTGGTTATATATTCATAAGCAGTAGAAATAAAGCTAATGATTTACTAATCATATCAAGAGATTTGTATAAATTAGGATATTTTTAACCATTCAGCGAATCTTTCATTGACTTTTAAGAGATGTAACATACGAGTGAGTTCCTAAAAGACAATTTCTTCATTTAGTTTATTAGGATTTAAATGATTGAGTTCCATCCATCGTATCTAGAGACAAGTTTAATTATCTCACTGGATAAATAATGGAACTGACTCGTTAATGTAAAACTGCCTCTGATGGTAAATGTAGCTAGGTAATACTCTAAATCTGGTAGACGGTAAATTGCTCGAAAACAATTGCTCGAAAAACAATTGCTCGAATGAACAATTGCTCGAAAGAACAATTGCTCGAAAAACAATTGCTCGAACGAACAATTGCTAGAATGAACAATTGCTCGAATTATCAAATTGCTCGAATTATCGAATTGCTCGAATGAACAAAATTGCTCGAATTATAAAATTGCACAGTTTTCGATTTTATAAATGTCAGTTATTCATGAAGTGGAGCTGCACCTAACAATGTTTGTTTCTTTTAAGTAATTAATCATTAATCATTCTATAAATTATTTTAATTATTACTCATTCTGCATAATCTTTTTTTTAGACCGTTTGTGTCATCTCGTATGTAACATGTGAATTGGAATCATGAGGTGAATCACTACTATTCATGTTTTTCATAAAACCTGAAAATTTATTTATTACTAGCCTATCTGTATGTGGTACCTCAATAGGTGAAATAACTCAAAGTTATGGCAGAGTTTTAATAAATCTACAAAAAAAATTCGGGTTTTATGATAAAAAAAAACATGAATAGTAGTGATTCACCACATGATTCCAATTCACATGTTACATACGAGATGACACAAACGGTCTAAAAAAAGATTATGCAGAATGAGTAATAATTAAAATAATTTATAGAATGATTAACGATCAATTAGTAAAAAGAAACAAACATTGTTAAGTGCAGCTCCACTTCATGAATAACTGACTTTTATAAAATCAAAAACTGTGCAATTTTATAATTCGAGCAATTTTGTTCATTCGATCAATTTGATAATTCGAGCAATTGTTCATTCGAGCAATTGTTCGTTCGAGCAATTGTTTTTCGAGCAATTGTCTTTCGAGCAATTGTTCTTTCGAGCAATTGTTCATTCGAGCAATTGTTTTTCGAGCAATTGTTTTCGAGCAATTGTCTTTCGAGCAATTGTTTTCGAGCAATTTACCTAGAACCTCTAAATCTATATATGTCACGATAAAAAAACAATGATAATCACTGAAATTTCGATATTTTACGATAAAATATACGATCAACATTTACCGTAATGGATAATAATAGATGATCTGCTAATCATATTTTTTTTTAAACTGGGTGAGTAGAATTCAACACAGAAATTGAAGTTCTACAATATATTAAAAATGGGCCTTATTTCTTACATCTTAAATTTTGTAATATATACTATCTAGGTTCGAAGCTAGATATTTCAGTTGAAATTATTGAATTTCTATTATACTTAAGTTATTTTCATTTCATAATTAAATTATAAAGCTCTAGTTTTTTCTCCTTTCATATTCTGACGTATCTGATCGATATGCTTATGCATAGCTAATTTTATTGTAAAAAAATATGGCATTTTATTCCTGAGTTTCGATATTTGGCAGGGAGTTGGAGGATAACTTTTACATTTTTATATTCGAATTTTGAATCAGTCACTCTCTCACGATAAACTAAACTCCAGAACCGACCAACAGAATTTTTGAGATTTCGGCAACTTTTCATATTCGGAAACAAATTAGAACGATAGATTACCGTAATGCAAGGTCTGACCAATCAAATTGTATTACATCAAATGAGGATATTCCCCATTTATCTATTTTTGACTTCTTTTATAGTGAATCAAGATCTAATTCTTAAATCTTAAGGTGTTAACATATTTTATTAAATAACATATTCTAAACAAATGTAAATATATGATAAATTAAATTGAACATATAAATATTGACATATAAATATTTATATATAAATATTTATATTTTCAATTAGTATGAAATTTTAAATTAAATATAAATATTTTTTAATCTTTCTAAGTTTGGATTATTTCCTTTGTTAACTATATATTAATTTATGAAAACAATTATATGAACCCTTCTTCAAAATTTATAACAGAGTCAACCTTATATTGTCAATTTGAACGGTCTGCTTCAATTTCCAGGTTTTCAGATGCTTCCACATTTTCGATAATATATTATAAAATATATAATATTTTTCGTTAAATTTTAATCTAATTGTAGACTAATTATTATTTATATTTTTTCATTTTACAATCGAAATTGTGAAACAGTTCGATAAAACAAAACTTCTCCCGTTCTGATTATCATAGAGTTTAGTCGTCAAACCTCTGCAGTTGATCTTTGCCATTCAATTTCCATAATAATTAGCGATGCAAATCCCTAATTACTGAATAGATTTAATGCTAATACTATTAAAGTTAGTTGATTAAAAACAAACAGATTAAATAGCAGTGAGACGAGAGTAACAATATGAGGTAAATGTTGTAACAATGTTGAGGTAATTTTATAAACATATTGAGGCAATATTGTAAAAATATTAGGGAGATGTTTTAACAATATTGAGACAGTGTTGTAAAATTATCTGGGCAATGTTGTAGCAATATTGGGGTATTATTGTCCCATTATTATTTGATTTTGTACGAAGTTGAGATAATATTGGTGCAATGTTGTAATATTATCGCGTCAGTGTTTTGACTATATTTGGACAATGTATTAACAATATTTGGGCAATGTTTTAACACTATTTGGGCCATGTTATAACAATATTTAGGAAATGTCGTACCAATATTAGCACAATGATAGCCCAAGAAAAATGGTCACCGAGGATGTCTTTAAAACTGAAACCATGTATATTTTGATCTACAAGGGTTTCTTTTATTCAGATATGACTCCAAATGGTTATTTTAACTTAATGAATATGCCCCTTTTTTCATCTAGTATAGTGTTTTAAGTGACATTGAGGCTTGCAGCCAACAGCTCTTCTTGAGAAAAAATGTAATGCTCTATTATGCATGAGGAGAGTAGACGAGAGAGACGGGATAAGATGAAGAAAGTTCTTTTGCTGGCTATGATATTATTAAAAACTAATGGTGATGTGTATCTAAAAGAGGATTAAAAAATATGCTTAGGAATTAATGCTATTATACTTGAAAGATATGCTTAAAAAGTAATGATGATGCATATCATAAATTTGCTTGAAAGATTTGTTTAAAAATTAATGTTATAATGTATATTATATATATATACATTAAAAGATATGCTAATAAAATGATGATAATGTATATCATAAATATATTTAAAAAATATGCTTAAAAACGGATGGTAATGAATATAAGAAATATTCTTAAACGATATGTTTAAAAAGTAATGTTAATATATATTAAATACATGCTTGTAAGATATTACGCTTAAATATTAATCTCAATGTATATCATTAATAAACTTGCAAAGAAATTATCCTTTTTGAGTTAATATCATCTGATCTCTGGTGAAACTACAAGTAAGGAATTATTAAATAGTAAATATTTATTTAGCTTTATGGGTAACTTTGACGACACTAAGTGTGAACCAGGATACCTTAGCGATGTGTTATCTTTCATATCGACAGAGTTTAGAATTACACACCTGTTACATCCACTGTAACTTTATACTCCCGAATTTTCAATCATAATAATTTTGCTAATAATATTCACAGGCTTATTATGTAACTAAATTTAATGTCACCTACAAATAATTTATTCAAGTGGATTGCAATATCCTGCAGCCAAAATTGAGTTACATCGTAACATAATCATGAAGGCGTTTATATTGGAATCTATTTATGTACAGATTCCACAGTAATAAGTTCACACATTTTATTTAGTTTCAAATATGTTGCTTTTCGGTTAGTTATTATAACGCTCTAATGTAGAGATGTATCTGGAAATTGATTTGACTTCTCGATAAATAATATGAATATATATTGTTTGAGTAGGTAATGTTACGGAATTTCGTAAATTTGTATCTTATATAATGTTCTCTATATTTTAATGGACATTAAATTTCCATTAAGATAAGAAGAATTAAATATTAAATAGGAGAAATTGAATTAAATTCATAATAACAAACTTTAATTTCATAAAGTTCGAAAAGAGGGACTGACTCCAACCCGAGGAGTTGACTCGATCACTCTAAAAATTCCTCTTCACTGTTGAAATGATGTTGAAAGCATTCCTGTAACTTTGAGAAGTAAGAAATATTTTAAAAGCCATATTGTAAAATGTGAATCTGGAAAATTGTCGAACGAGATAGTTTTTTATAAAATAGTATCTTTAACTACGAAGTTTTAGATCTTTGTGTTAGGTAGGGTAATAGGTTACATTTACTATCAGCTCTTAATTTTCCTCTTCTATTTTCTTTCTTTCTGATTACTAGCTTGAATTTAATTTCCTTTTGACATCAACGACAACACCCTTGGTTTCGAAGCAGATGTTAAACCCTCTACTAAATTAAAATTAATAACTCTACTGTTTTTGTGACCTGAAATAATCTAACAGAGAGAATATGATAAGAAAAGACACAAATAAATTGAAAAAGTGAAATTTATAAACTACTGTTTACCGTCAGTTTTTAGCATATAGAAATAATTTCGTGTTTAAATTAATTATATCTTTATATATATGTAAATGATGTATACAGCGGCAAAACCTAAATAACATGACGATTTGTTCTGGCGGCGAGTTATCCTAGCGGCTAGTCGTCCGTACGGCGAAGTGTCCGAGGCAAGTTGTCCGGCGGAAAATGGTCTGGCGGCAAGGTATCCTAGAACTTGATTTTATATATTGATCGAAAATTTACTGATGTTCGATAACATTCAAATCACTCAAGCACTATTTGTTTTACCAATTCAACAATACCTACAAACCGAATGACCTCCATTAGTGAAAATTGTCAATCTAATCTGATATATAATTCGCTCAGAAGATTTAATATAATTTATATTTAATTTTGTCGGTGGAACAAAATTTTGTGCCAAAAATCTTTCAGAGCCATCAAATTTGATCTCCAAACAAAACTTTGCAAACTAAGTTCTGTGGGACGGTAAAATATACATTAGTTTGTGAAGAAAGTGTAAAGTTGAAGCAGAATCTATGATATCTTAAACTAAAACTTGTGACCAGGTAAAAATAATCGAAGCAGTTATTAGGTTTGATTACGATACGAATGGAGAACTTGAATACTGTTCATAGTACTCCTTATTAGTAATCTTTTGTGAGTATTCTTTTATCTGTATTGTTCTATCAGTATTGTTTTATTAGTAATCATGTGTCAGTAGTCTTTTATCACTATAATTCCTTTAAAAATATTTTGTTTCCAATGAATAAATTCATTATAATTATTTGAATGAAAGTTTTGTTACAGAAAACAATTTAATTGAAATAATGAATCAATAAAATTGTATTTATAAAATATTTTCTATGAAAAGTTTAAAAAATCATTTGAAAAACTATTTTGTGAATAATATATAATGGCTTGGAAAATTATTAATATACTATAAATTATATCTCCATTTTTAATTTTATCAAATATATTTTACAAGTTTAGCCTCTGAAAAAATTGCAATTACTTCAATAGGAGTATTAATAAAATAAATAACTATTCATATGTCATCAAAATGTTCAATGGGCTTATAATTTCAATGTCTGTCATATATATGTCATGAGTAAGAAGAGGATTTTTATTGAGATGAATGCCTTTCTATATCATATATCAATAACAGAATAAACTATCAGTTTGAACTCGTTATTCATCAATTTCTTTAAAGTTCGGAAATTCCTGGATTATCAGTCGGTTCCACATCTATAAGTAACAACTTGAAATATATTTACATAATTATTATACTTTAATTTTTTTATGTGTTTTATATCTGCAGGAAATAATTATTATTATTAAACATAAATTATAATTTTTCTTCTCATATGATCGAAGATTTAGAGCAATCGCATAATTCGGAATCTCTCAATAGTTAAGGCTTGTGCTTCATCTATTCTGAATATAAAAAAACTGGCTAAACTTTTAGTCCAAAGTCACTCCAAATTACAAACTATGGCATCAATAGACAGAAATTGGAGAGTGGTGACACTTGCTTCATGTTCTCCATCACCACTTTGTTCTCCATTGGTAAAATGTGATAATACGCGAATGAATATGAAAGAACTCTTGGAACCTGTTGCTCTTGAAATAATAAAAGAACGTTAAAAAATATTGGTGAAAAGGCAAATGCATATGCAAATGAGGGTTTAATTCGGTGAACTATTACTACATTTATTTTATAATTACATAAAGCTATCTTCTTAGAATGATATGTTAAAAACTTCAAAAAATTGCAACTCTCGATCTTCTCATTCAACATAGATTGGAAATAAATTTAACATGTTTAGATGAAAGAGTTTCTCGGCAAACAGCTGAAATATTCGACTGCAGTGTAAATATTTAAATATTGATAGACAATATACAACATAACGTATCATATCAGCTCTCGCTTTTTTCAAATGAAAATATTGCAATGTTACCAGAACTCATTTCAGAAACAAGAAAAACTTTTGACTGTTTGCATTTACAAAAAATGGAAACCAATATATATGCCACATGCAGTTCTTTTGTATCTAAAGATGGGAAAAGTTATTAATTTAATATTAAAGATATTTTAATAATTATATAAAAAAATAAATAAAATAAAAATTAATTATATAAAAATTAATTCTATTAATTAATTGATTTATAAAATAGGTTATAGAAAAAAAATGTTGTTTAAAAAATATTTAAAAAATGATCTAATTTAAAATAGAGTTTATATATGAGTCATTAAAGTCTACGGTAATTTCTCTGAATTAGTATATAAATATAATAATTTAAAATAACTTTTATGATTCATTTAAGAAAAATTCTTGTGGAATATTCCATATTTTTTAAATGAGTGAAATTATAAGACTGTTTAACTGGAAAATGTCCGATTCTAATTAAACTTGATTTAAATTAAATTAATTGAATTGCAAGAACAGTTCCAGCCTTTTTTTCTATGCAATTCTATGTGCTAATTATCGTTACACCATAGAGCCTATGTGAACAGAGTAATTTCATGTATTTGTTACATTTATACACCATAGAACCTATTCGAAATATGGTAAGCAATAGTTTAGTATACAGGGTGTCCGACATTTTTTTGCCAAATTTTAACATAAGGTTGCATTCGTCGAAATAAACATTTTTATTCAATTAAGGTATGGTCTAAAATGCTTAGTTAAATTTTACAAGGTTAGGAAGTACTATCTGTATCATTTATTATTATTATTAGTCAACATTATGTTTTTAAGGTTCCGTTAAGAAACAAAACATTTTTTACAGTAATTATTAGGAGCACAAGTAAAACATAATCTTAAATTAGGTTACATGTTTACAGAATGTGTTCAATTTGCCGCCCATTTGTTGCGATGCAAGCGTTCAAACGTTTTTCCCGCAAAGATTTGTGAGACTCCTGGTGTCTTTGCTCGCGTCCGCCAATCATTGGACAAACGCTTGGACGCCTGCATCGCATCAAGTGGGAGGCAGTTTGAACATATTTTGCAAACATGTAACCTAATTTAAGATTAAGTTTCTTGTGCTCCTAATAATTACTGTTAAAAATGTTTTGTTTCTTATTGAAACATTAAAAAAATGACGTTAACTAATGGTACAGATACAAGATTTCTAACCTTGTAACTTTTTAACTAAGCATTTTAGACCATACCTTCATAGAATAAAAATGGTTTATTTCGACAAATGCAACCTTATGTTAAAGTTTGGCGGTAAAAGTTTTGGACACTCTGTATATAATAACAACTTTTAAAAAATACAGTGCCATAGGTTTATAAGACACGTATTTTTTAACACATAGTCAAACCTTTTCGTTGATTCTGACTGTCAAACTCACTACGGGTAAAACCTATGGGAACACTATACACTATCAGATCTTTATACAGACGCTCTTTTTACAAACTAAAATTTTACGGTTAATTTAAGCCATAGAGGATTCACAAAGTTCAGACCCTTATAAGAAATGCACAAAGAACAACAATTGCAATTTAGCCACTGGTGGCAAAAGCAGCGTGGTAATTTTTCTTAAAGACAAATGTGATCTAACACAAAGTGGTTTGTGAGAAGAACTGCACCTAACATACAATATGAAACATGTTCATCTTTTGTGCACCCACATGAAATCGAAGAACATCAACGACAAGGAGGAGAAAAGAAAAAATTAATGGCTAGTGTTGGTCTCATCGAAAGAGAATTTTAAGGCGTGTATTGGCTTTTAAAGATGAAAATGACAAAGCAGTGAAAGTCAATTGGGAATCATATGAAAGGAAGTTGGATGAACTAATATTACTTCCAACATATAATAGAAAACAATGGTGGTTTCAACAAGATGGAAAAACACTCCATTGGAATAAAGGCAAACATTGAAATGTCGTAAACCGAATTTCAGGACCACATAATTTCAATGAGAGCTGTCTGGCCAAGATGCAGTGCAAATAATGAACAACTTGACTTTTGATTTCGGGGGTTATGCATACAATACATCAGGAACCAACATCCAGATAATATGAAAAAACTGTGCACCCTTGTGCAACAACACTCCAGCTGTAATCGTCAGAAAGCCAATTAATATAATTCAACGAGTGGAACTCTGTCTTGAATTTAATTGAGGTTAGTTCAACATTTGTTAAAACGGAAATTAATTAAATTTTAGATACTCATAAATCGATTTTTATAAACTTTATAACGTGCCATAGTATATTAATTGAATTTGGTCTTTACACCATAAAGGTGACACAACACTTCTCATTCTCTAAGACACATTATATTTCTCATTCTCTACAATGGGAAGAGAATATCAATCCATTGCAAGTTGCAACAACCAACTAATGTTGCTCTTCTTTTTCCGGATACCGTGTAATAGAATCTACTTATTTCATAGGATAAACCTCTCCACAAATAATGGTTTTCTAAATAGTAGAATGTATTTTTGTTTTTAGTTTAAACCTCCATATATTTAATATAAGTCTTAGTTGCCGTAAATTCACAGTATAATTGCTGACTTCTTTATAATTTTTCATTTCAATAAACCTATCGTAGTTATGATGAAATTAGATTTTGTATTTTAGAATATAAAATATTCGTAATTATACAAAATCAAACATTAGAGCTCTGATTCTGTTTACATAAAATTATGATATCACCGTTACACATGAAGATATTTCGCTACAATATCTCCAAAATTTTAACTGAGAAACCAGCATTTCCAAATATTTGACGAGTTAAGCAAGGAGTTTTAAATATACGAGGAATTGTATTTCACTAAAACAATTGTACCATTTACAGACGATACTATGCTATCAAATAATTCCTCATCACACTATTTTCCTATAAATAAATCTAAGAAAAGTGTTCTAAAATACAGTTGTATTGAATATCATTTTGAATTGTTTGCATTGTTTGCATTATCTTTTACCGATACCGACTCAGTAATAACTAACGAACTTTTCCGATTTAAATGCATTTTATCTCTAGCCAATATCCCTGTTTAATGTTGCGTATTCTTACTAGTGAATCGATAGACTCTTTCTTGATGACTCAATGATGGTGAAACAATTTGATTAGCTCGAAAACAATAATATATTAAGTTATGTTTGAAGGATTTTCTTAAGTTAATCATGCAAATATTTGTTAGAGTTTTGATAATATTAAAGAAGAAACAATGAGATGACGATTTTCAAAGAGGGCAAAATTCTAAAAATCATGAATTCTTCTTCTCTTACGTCAAATTAAGAAATATGTAAAATATGATGTAGTATTTCTAGAGTCTGAATAAAATCAACCTTAACCCAAATGAATTTGACGTGTGTTTTCTAGGCACACGTCAAATTACTTATTTTAAATAAGTAATTTGTTACTTATTTAAATACAAATATTACTTATTTTAAATTACTTTATATCTTTCATGTCATTCTTATGATTTCTACACTTTGTTCCTACATGAATACCAAATATACTTCTGTTTTTAATATTTAAAAAATATTAACTTATCGCCTACATCAATGTAAATCACGTAAATTATGGAATTAATTGTACTGTGGTGACGTGTGGCAACGTAAAAAAATGGTTTTGTTTGCCAATATGTACGAATTGGCCACGTTTTCATGGAGTACAGACACATGCGCTGACTGTAATTGAGTTACACTCCACTCAATCACAGCTCTGCTCTCTCAGTTCCCAATGTCTTATATACCTATGTATTTATATCTCCTTCTACACATTAGTTTAGTATATATACTTACAACTTGTAAAATATGTAGTACCCATGGCTTACTTAATGATATGGCCTGATTTTCTGCCTTTTCGTCAAATGATAGAAGGTCAATATTTTCACTTGTAACAAAATTTACATTTTGCTACCAAATAATGCTTTTTTTCCATTGATTCAAGTAATATATAGATAGGTTAAAAATAATTTGAAATATGTTTATATTATATTTTTTTATATATATACATAAGCACATTATGAAACAAATATCAATATAGCTGTAACTACTAGCGTTATGATTTTTCTAAAATTACCATTGTGTTCGTCTACTTTTTTTTACATAAATGATGGAAAATTCAAAACTATTCATACAACAATATTGATGCTACAGTGATTATAGTATGCATTAAGTGATATACTGCTAGTATATCACTAAGTAAGCCATGGCAGTACCGTATGTTTGAAAATAAGACATGTGTTTTTTTACACATACTCAAACCTTCCCGTTCATTTTGGTAGTCAAACTCATATGGGTAAACAAAGTAATTTTTATTTCACCATTACAAAATCATTTATTCATATGCAGTCTGCATCAATGACACTGTCCGCCATTGTTTGCAATTTAGTTCGATCTACTCTGTGAGAAATATATTATCTTGAAATGAATACCAAATCTATCACTGTTTTAGAGTATCGAGAATGTTTTACTTTGATATATTTACAACAAGATAAAAATCCTCAGAGTGTCCATTATTTTTACGTTTAGCAGATAGTACGTGGGAGTATATAGTGAATACTAATCTTGAAATATGAACAAGAAATTTATCTATATAAATAACCCTATATTTATTCAAGAGACATGGTAGAAGATGTTCCATATATTTGTTAGTTATATAGAATATAATCTCACCAGTGAATATTACTTACGATTTTATGATCTAACTTTGTTTGAAAAAAAAAATTATGATATTAGAAAACAGTCGAATATTTAATAAATATTCAATGAAACATCAATATGGCAAACAATTATATTCATATTATAACAATTATATTCATAGCAAACAATCAGGAATGCAAGAACCTAAATTTCAGGTTAAGTTCTTCTTATAGTTCAACTATTTTGATGTAAATAAACTCTATAACCCTTCAAAATTTCTACTTCCTGTATTCTATTTCAGTTGACTTTAGTGACTGTGAAAGTTTGTGAACGAAAGTAGAAATGGATGAGCGATTATAGTCGCATTAGACATCGCTATATAGAAGTAAAAAAAAGTATTCTAACAATCTGAATGTATTCATTCCTACTGTTCAATACAAATCTCTGATCTTTTGAGGTAAGAAAAAAAAAACATACAATTTATGAAACAATCTATTTTTGTATTGGATAAAATTCATAATCTTCTTTTGTTTTGCTATTAATTGAGAAAAAAGTAAAACTAATTATAAATAAATACCTCTCAATTGATTCTTTAAACATATTGTTGACAAGCAAAGTATTGATTTATTCTTTGTCATTCTTCTATATTTAAATAGTTACTCCAACTTATTTTGTTTGTATAATACCAAGACTAACAACTCACTAAGTTCCAATTCTAATTTCAGTAAAACAGACACATTAAAGAAAATAGAGCGTCTTTTTTTTTTAGTCAAAAGAATAAAGTTTTTGCATTAAGAGGTGCCATCAATAAAAGCTGAACAAAACACACCATTTTTTTATCTTGTAACTAATGCTTCCGATGATGTATATTTCATAATTAATCTGACTGATGATTAATTTAATTATGGATATGTTTGCTATTTTATACATTATAAAATTCAATTGAATTTTAAACTCCATATAGCTAAAAATGAAAATTATATAAATATCATTAAATAAAGTGTGGTTTCCGTTTATTTCTTTGCAATATGTTACTGTTATTCGTGAGGATGATGATTTTGAACGATAATGACATGGACAAACTATAGTGACCTCACTTTACTTCCAAATTATCTTTATGAGAAATATTTCTCTAGATAAATCCAAAGAGTGGAAACTTTACAAATAAAATTGGAGACTTTCAAAAACTTCATGAATTTTAGGCTGGAAAATTTGAGACTTAGCAAGGAAAAAATGGAAACTTTTATTTCGCGTGAGAAGTTTGAGGTTAAGTTCTGTTTCAGATTCATTGAAGGAAAATCGTTCACAAATAACTAGAATACTTTTATAACTTATACAGTATGTGAGAAAATAATATTCTATTTAGGTAGATTAATAATTTTCATCTCCATTGGCTTAAATTTACTATACTTGGCATTTCTACCCACAGTAGATGTAAAGGAATTCTATTTTGTATAAATAACGGCATGTCTGAAATATGTTCAAATTGCGTAATAATTTAAATGACGGCAATTAAAAATGTTCTTTTTCATTAGACAGGTTTACAATATTCGACATCCGCTTAAATTATTCATAACATCATGTATCGAGTTTAAATTAACAATGAACTCAAAACAAAATACAATGAATAATATTCTTACAAAGTAGTTTAGATTTGTAATAAACTCAACCAAAAAATGCACTAATTTCTGCTAATGACCTTATTGAAGTTGAAACGCATTTTTTAAAATATGACGATACTCAAATTATAGAGTTTTATAGATATTCTATTAACTCAATTTGATACGAATCTCAGTGTGTATATCCTAATGGAAGGTCTTAGCTCTGTAATATTTACGGGTGTCTGTCAAAGCAAGGAGAACGCACTCACTGATGGAATTAAAAGATGAAATGAGTTATTCATTTGTTCTGCAGGATTAACTTCTAAACCTTACACCTCAGTCTGATGGCTCGTCAAATTAGTTTGAAGTAGATGAAAACATACATTCAGCCAAGTTTATGATTAAAATCGATATTTAAATACTAATCAATAATGAAAAGGATGATAAATGATTCGATGGAAATTCAGTCTTAATTCATTATAATTTCAAATTGTCTATAGTCTTATGATATCGTCGGTCATTCACGATAAAGAATATTTTCCAATAAATTATGACCAAAAAATATCATCTGAAAATATATTCTTCCCGACCGAGATTTCCAATTGTTATTTCAATTTTGGACAATAATGTTAAATAAATAGTTAATATTTTCTTATTCTAAGTTACGAAATATGGTTTCCGTTCATTTGCGTTAGTTTCAACAATATTCTTTCCCTAAATCCTTTCCATTTGTACGGATTACTCTCATTAAGTTCGAAATTAAGAAAATCCTCTTCTAAATCCAATAGTAATTGAACAGAGAATTTATCATTTTGATATTACACAGCAAACCAAAAGATGTTTGTCCCACGTCTTAAGACGTCTGGTACCCCTCTCTATAGAGGGATTTAAGACGTGGGGTGGGAGAGATCAGACGTATTGCAGACGTCTAAACCTCTTCGTTTTCACAGGGGTTCTCCTCTGCAAGACGTCTGATCCCACGTCTTGTCCCTCTCTGACAGAGGGGACATCCACAAATCCCACGTCTTACCCCTCTCCGTTTTCAAGACGTGGAACCCACGTGGGACTGAGTGTGGATGTCCCTAACTATAGATGGATTCAATACGTGGGACAGAATGCAGATGTCCTCCTCTGCAAGACCTGGTACAAAGTGTGAAATGTGGATGTCCACCTCTGCAAGACGTGGGACAGAGTGTGGATGTCCACCTCTGCATGAAGTGGGACTGAGTGCGGATGTCTCTTTCTGCAAGACGTGGGACAGAGTGGGATATCCCTCTTCAGTCGCAAACTACTTCGGTTCATTGCTGTTCATTAATATATATAAGAAATAAAAAAAAAATCTAATTTTATTGCCATTTCTTATTATATTGTATATAGTGTATATGTACGTGTAGCTGTATATCAATTACTTTAATGTTACACATTGTTATATACAAATTAAATGGGAAGAAATGGATAAAGAAATGTAGTGGTGTTGTCGAGACGCGAACTCGCAACTGTGGTCTGATGTATTATTGAAGTCGGCGACGCTACCATTTAGCCATCCTGGACTTGATAGAAATAGAATTGGAATGATATTTATGCAACAGGATAATTTGCGAGCTTTTTAAAGTTATTATGAATAAATATAATGTAATATTCTACTTTGTTTTCTTTTGTATCTTTTCCTAACTGTCCAAATACTGTGAATCATGTAATAATTTCTCTGTAATTGAGACTGTAGTCATTTAATGAATATTCAATTTCAATATTAGAAACTTTTATTTTCAATTCTCAACTTTATTCCTTTTATTTATTGCAACTTATTGTAACATCTGGTAAGTGTAAGTAATGTAGCATCTCATAAAGTAGGAGCATCAGCGTCATTTATCATACAGCAAAATGCAGATTTACTGCAGCTTATGTCATAAATTTTATTCTGAGAGAGGAAGATATTCCAATTTATTCAAAGAAACGCCAAAATTATTTAATGTAATAGAATGAACTCATCATTTCATCATTCATTGTAATAAAATAATTTTGATATCACTAACCGTTTGATATGAAGTAGTCATTTGGATTAATTTTGAAATTTTCTTGTCCAGTCTGTTTATAGTCCTCATATCGTCTAGTAAGATCGATCAAAATTTAATAATAAAATATTATAATTTCACTCATAGTTGTTGGGATTTCAATGAAGAATGTATATTGTATGATGAATGACGATAGACTATAAGGGATCTAAAATGATTGTAAACTACGATTATTCATCGATTCAATTATTGACGTAGGTTGCTGATCGGTCATCAATAATTATAATCATCAATCAAAGCCCGATTATTATTTTAGGTTGGCTGCAGAGAAAAACAGTGAAAACAAGGCACAATATATGCTTGATAAACTGAATATACAACGTTCTTGTTCAAGGGCGTTTCTTATTTCCAGTAATGTACCAAAAACACTAAAAAGGAAAGTGGAAAATTGAATGTGGAAACCCCGCTTGGAACAGACTCAGTCGTTCTCCTCAATGGTTAACTTCAAACATTCACAAAATCTCCCAATCACGAAAACTCTTTCTATTTTTAGCACCAACTAATGTTGATGTTATCTCTGTTGTACACTAAGTTTCTTCTTTTCTTCAATTAACTAAATGATATCGAGTTAGTATCACAGAGGAATTAAGAATGGGCAAACCAATTTGGAACTGTATTAATGAAATCATTTAAAGAATTGAATGTACCTATTAAGATTACACTGAAAAGAGGAACGAATTTGTTTTGTAGATACTCCTAGCCTAGTATAAGAATCGAAATGGTCAATAGAATCGAAATGGTTAATAGAAAGTAAATAGATAAAAACATTAAATGATTAAACAAAATTTAATGATTAAAAGAATCTAAATGGGTGAATGACTCCAATCAATATTTATTACTCTTTCATACACATTATAATGTAAAGAAAATATACAAGGTTAAGTTACAATCATTCATATTCTGCGACAAAAACCTGACCTCGGAGGTATTACAGAATAATTTCATAAATATACATCAGACTCAATCCATGTTTTGATTAGTATATATTTAATTTATTGACGGATAGCTAAAATACTATATTTTGTTAGTTTTATAAATATATGAAACAATATGTATCAAAATATTTTCAAAATAACAAATACAAATTCAAAATCCAACCAACACAAAAACATTTAATATGAGGAATATTATAAGAATAACACTGAATAAACTCACTGCTTAAACTCAATTTATATATTGTATCACATTCCCTTTTATAATCTATGCTTATAACTCTCATAATTTCAATACAAATAATAAAAACAACCTATCACATCATTTAGTGTAGGTGTATTATATTTCCACAGTTTGTTAACATGGTAAATTGGTAATTATATACATATACTGTACATTGAAAAAGATTATTATTATAATTTTATTTATAGTTCTATTTAATAGTTGATGATACTAGCCAATAAAGGGCTAAACCAAAAGTAAAATTTATAATCATAATGTATTCTTTTATTCTCCATTACTGTAAAAGAATAATAATCATATTTTCACACAATATTGTCAATAACATTGATCGGGTTTGTCTGGCGAATGAAGCTATAATAAATTTGTTTTTAAATGTTTGTTAAATTACCATTGGATATTCGCCGAATATTTAATATTTTATGATTAATTAACTTTTACTAATCGATCACCATCGCCCAACGTCGAGTAGATAGGCGATAGTTATTTTCTGAATAAGTATAATTCCAAATATCTACGTTCAATTTGTACGATT
Organism: Caprella mutica; assembly: GCA_947561585.1. Classification (NCBI taxonomy): domain Eukaryota; kingdom Metazoa; phylum Arthropoda; class Malacostraca; order Amphipoda; family Caprellidae; genus Caprella; species Caprella mutica. The sequence goes on along the minus strand of CANNZV010000553.1, from coordinate 42,746 downwards.
TTTTGACTAGCATCACTATACTCAAGAGAAAATAATTTGTGATCGATATCGATCATTATTATTTTCATCAATCTTACAACTGTATTTTAATTAATTGTTGTTAATTAATTGAATAGATTTATTATCATAATATTTTATTATTAAACTAATGATAAAAAGAGTATTTTATTAAAGCGATGAATTATTTATCCTATTTGTGTAATTCTTCTCCACTTGGAACTAATTAAAAAGTTTAAACTTATGCAAATATATAGTTGTTAATAGATATTTATTTATATATTAATCAGAGTAAATTGTATTAGTACCTCAATTTTTTTTATTAATTAGTGTACCTAGATACTTTTTGGGAGTGAATTTAGATACAAATTCAATGACCAGTTAACATATATTCAATGAATCTGCAACAAATTTAACACTTAAATTTTACGCAACTAGATAATTACTTATATCAATAAATATAATACGATCGTACGTTTGTTGTTAATCAATATTTAATTCAAAAACCTCTCACCCCCCCCCCTCCCTTAAATACCAACTCGACTTATTTTAATACCCCTACATCAAGTTGCATAGCTACTATGATCGTAAGCTTATTAATAATCAAATCTATAATAGAATAACACCTCATTCAATATTTATGCCGTTATTATGAGCTAAAATCTCATATTTTTATATTCGTTTACATACAAATATGGTTGTTAAAGATGCGCAGTGATACCCCTCTACCTTTAAATTATCTGGGGTTTCACTGCGCACGGTTGAGGCGGGAAAACCGTTAAAACTGAGAAGTTGAAAATTTGACATAATGTAACTGTTATTGTTTGTGCTTACATGTTAAAACAATGTGAATCTATAAATCTTGGTAAAAGAGTTATTGGAGAGTTTGCGGGATTTAAAAATCATCAGCGCAAACTTTTTTCAGACCGTTCTGAGAGCACTACATATATCGCAACTTCGCTCTAGAAATACTAATAGGATGATGGTGCTTTATAATGTTTATGGGAGAAAAGAAGATGCTTGAAATGATGGTGCAATCAGATTTAGGCTAAAACAAGTGGTTTCATAATTACAAGGGCTGCTGAGTGATACCTCATAAAAAGGGTATGCGCAGTGATACCCCGTCCGACCCATACAATGCGTCAAAAAGTTTGACATTAATAACATTTATGTTTAAATTCCGCCAATAATGACACATTATAAATACCCACTGGTATGTAATACACTGCATCACCCAATCACAAATCTAACAGCTTTCACAACAGCGGTTTGGAGCAGCAATCGATAGCAATTCACGCCAACATCTGGCAGCGTTTCTAATCGCGCCCGACCGCTCAACCACCTTCTTCTGGTGTGTAAGCGGGAACAGGACAAAACCCCCTTCCGGACAAAATCCCCCTCCGGACATAATCCCCCTCCGGACAAAATCCCCCTCCAGACATATCCCCCTCTTGACAAAATCCCCCACCGGACAAAATCCCCTTCTGGATGCAGACAGAGAGACTTTTATAAGTTTAGAAGGCATGTTTACAAACAAAGTATCAAGAAGATGCTCACTTTACAGTTAAGATGCGTGTGATAGCAGCTTTATCTTTTGTTCTCCCTGACGATATTGAAACTGTGTTTTACACGTTATCTGATCTAATTACAGAAGGAGGAGTTCAAATATTGAATTATTTTGAGGATGTTTACATTGGGAGGCAATATCGTAAAACAAGTTGGCCTCCAATATTTCGAGTATCTTAGTGGAACACCCACTGTAGAACTAATGACCATCAACCTAGAACTAATAACATCATCGAAGATGGCACAAACGGTTTTTTTCATTGTGTGATTGTTCACATCCACATATATGGAAGTTCTTTGACTTAATCAATACAGAAATTAAATATCAGGACTGCCGGGTGATTCAACATAGTTCTGGTTGAAAGTGAATAAAGAATATTACGGCTCAGTATGAAAAATATTCCTATGAAGATTTTTTGCAAAACATTGCAAGCAACTTATTAAGATTTTAAAATCCTTTCCTGTATTTTACGTTTGACTGTATCAATTATTTTATCATGGATTATTTAATGTTTTTATTTTTAGCTCCAGATACTCATCTGAAGATACTGAACTCCAGATACGCAACTATTTTGGTTGAATTTCATTGCAGCTCTGTCCCTACTAGTTTAGAAGGTATCAACGATATAATTATTTACAGAAAAGTTGTTGTAAATACCTAACTGTATTAAAGGCACTTTAATTATTGTTATATAGTAATAATAGAAGGCAAATTATATGACACATTGCCAAATTGCATTTTTATTTCATTATGTTGGACATGGGCATGAATTATTTAACTTTATTACTATATTATAATTACCCTGAAAAATCAATGAGACAGTCTTAAATAAAAATTAACCAAATAAACTGTGATTCTTCATTAGTAAATTTTTAAAAAAATTAGTAAAAAAAAAAATTAAATTGATTAAATGACAATTCCTAAATTTGAAATTATGACATTATCTTTAATTGATATAAAGACCCAAGGAGATTTTGTCCGGAGGGGGTATTTGTCCGAAGGGGGTATTTGTCCGGAGGGGGATTTTGTCCGGAGGGAGATTTTGTCCTAGAACCGTGTTAGCTTCAATACATTACTGTGTTTCTCAAACAATGCCTGCCTGCCTGTCTGCCTGCTCAACTGCTTCTGGTGTGCAGGCATCCTAAGAGTCTGTAGTACCATATATTCTGCAATATCATAGAATTTGAGATATCTAGCTATAAGAGTTATCAATATCTTAGACTCTACTACATATTTCAGTCTGCAATATCTTGCATTCTGCCATAACTTAGAGTCTGTTCTACATTTCATACTAAAATATTTTAGACTCTACAATATCTATTATCTGTGACATCACAAACGCTGTAATATCTATGATTCTGCTATATCTAATAGTCTACCATAACTTAGAGTCTGCAATATAATCGATTGTATAATAACATGAAGTCTGCAATATTTACGATCATAAATAGATATTTATGAATTGTTATTCCCTGTGTGCATCACTGCAGCTCTGTCAGTGAGATGATATTCCATATATATTGTTATGGGTCTGTTCGCTGTTCCAATGATTGTCCATATGAAGTTATACGATGCGTCTAGTGGACATATGGGCAATAATTAATAGCCTTATGAAATAAATAGATTACATGTGGAAAGCCAGGGTGATTCATTGCATTGACAAAGGAAGCTATTCTAAGATAGCAATGTTCCATGGGCCAATATTGGGAGAACTTGGTCTAAGAATCATTGCAACCTGGGTTGTAGAGCAAATTTATGAATATTATAAAGTTATAGAAAGGGAAATTTTAAAGGCACTGTTTTACTTGGGTTTTTGAAAATATTTTTATTAATGATGCTACGGTTCTTAAATTTAGTATCTAAATATAAAATTGAAATATCTATCGTTTTAGTTCATGGCATTTTTTCGATTAGACTCATAGAAAACGAGTTATTCGAACCCCCAAAAAAGCCTATGTCTTCTGAAATTTTGAAGCTACAGCTATAGGGTTTTTTGCATTCGATTGATTCTCCGAGAGATTATCTACAACCGTCAATCGCGTTTTTTTTTCGGATTTGTTTTCGAAATATTAATTTTTTCGTGGAAAAAAATAAAATATTTTCAAAAATAATTCGAAAAAAATACATGATTGAAATTTGTTGACAATTTTTCATGAGAATCGAATGCAAAAAAAAAACATAATGAGGTAGCTACAAAATTGTAAAAGCCTTAGACTTTTTAATACAAAAAATTCTCATTTCTCAGAAGTGCCAGAAAAAAGCATTCAAAGTTGCTGTGTTTGATAGCTACGCTCTGACACGTAGCATCTCTCCCATGTATAGATATGGAGGGCAACTTAAGCTTATTGTAGCTAATAGTTTTTGTGTGTGTTCTGAGTAACACGAACTATACCAGATATGACGAGATAAATAATTATTACGAATTGTAATTGGCTGATGGGGAGTGTGTGGAGCGCATTACTCCGACCCAACCCTAGCCTCACCCCCTTTTACCCTTAGTGGGTTATAGTTACTATATAACTCTGATATATTTCACTGAAACAACTGAAAGGGTATCAGGTAGCTATTTACGAAATATGAAAAATGATAAATTTATGAGATTTTTGGTCTCTCTAACAGAGACCATATTAAAAAGAGCTGACATTAATTTCCAAAACAATTAATATGTTTTAACATATATTTTAAGCACTGTTAAATAGAAGAGCTAATCTAATAAAACTAAATTTCTTCCAAGAAATTTTTCTTTCCATATTCATGTATATTATATATTCAGTATACTCTTTCATCGAAACAAATAAATAACAGTCAATTCGTGGAGAACGCTCTATTATAGTCAAATATGACTGCTTGGAGACTTTTGACATTCATATGAAGAGATTTTATTCAATAGGTTTTCTTCAAGATGTTTTTTTCCATAAATTTTTGTACATAGGGTTTTTCTTCCATACGGTTTTCTTCAAGATGGTTTTCTTCCAGAAGATTTTCTTCGTGATTTCTACAATTTGAGATAGGAATCTGAATCCAATTCTCCTATATCAAACGAATATTGGAATGAGTGATTCAGCATGATGAACAAAATCGTAATTTTTTCTACCCTTTACGACTGAAACTCGCCCATGAATTAGTTTTTAAAATTAATTTTATGCCTTCAAATTATTATAATATTATAGACTTTTGTTCTTGTGATTTATATATGTAAATAATTATTTAATAACGTTATAATTATTCATAAAAGAATGGATTCGCGAGTTAGTTCCTGTAAGACAAACTTCTTATACATTTAATTGGTTTTACAAAGAATTGGTTCCATCCATCGTATGTAGAGACAAATTTATTTCTCTGACTGGATAAATGATTCAACAGACCAGGTATATAACTGCTTCAGGTGAAAAATATATCACCATTTAAGTACTAAATAGAAAATCAATTCAGAAACTATATATAGATAAATTTCATAAACCTAATCTCAATGTCAAATATTTATCAACTTTTTTTTTCAGAAAAATGAACGAAAATTGGGAAATTACACATTAGCGCTTTTATTCTTGAAAATTTATAAATTAAATATATTTATACATTAAAAAATCATAGCGTAACCTAAGTTTATTTTTTGGTCGTATTTAGTTGAAAAGACGAGAAATAGTAATGTACAATGTACAAGTTATGTTAATCAAATATTTGGTTAATATTGTCAATAGTTTAATATAGATCTCCATTTTTTTAGCAGTATATCTGCTAAAGCATCTACCGTTTGAAGATATACTCTCTGAACATTAACGAAATTTGCGCTCGCAGCGTTTCAGTTTGATTCTTTGAAGTCTCATTTTTAGGAAATTGAAATACTTGGCCATAGGCACTGCACAAAATTAGGAGTTTGAATTTGAAAGAAGAACATCGAATAATTCTAAAAGATTGTAATTACTATTATGGTTTTGAGCTCTTCTTATTTAATATTAATGATATAAATGCTGTTATCACTGATTAGTTTATAGCACCTGTGAATAATTGATTTTTTTTCAAATCTGAATAAATAATATACAATTTAAATATGTAATCATAAGGCTACCTTTTTATTGATATTTCTATATAATGAAAATGAATAATATGAACAAATTGTCTTAGTAACTATCACTAGAGTAAAGCTTAGTAAAACTTACTATAGTAACTTCTCAATTAGCGAACATTCATAGTACTTGGAAAGTGAACATTGACATATATCATAAATCAATATGACTTTATATATATTTGTTGATCTACCATTACCTATGCTAACACCAATTTTACGAGTAAAGTGAACCTTGTTATATATCTGATAAGTATTACATTATAAAATAGTAGTAACATAATTAACATTTAATTCTCTAATGAAATATACTATTAGAATCAATCATGGATGTTCGAGTGATTACATTTACAGAAATTTGTAGTGGAAATATTAATTTATTTTATAGAAGTGAAACGTTTTTCCTCTAATATTGAAAATTAATGAGATGGAAATATCGTCCGATTAGAACTTTCGTGAAAGTTATAATTAAAAATAAATAATCATGAGAACTTGTTGGAAAAGTCCTGATTTTAAAGCTAATTTGATTTGTGTCTTTAGTTTTAATTGCGAGATGTACGAGAAAACTTCAGCTCAATTAGAACTTTTAAATTCCATCCCATCTTAGAGAAATAACATTGTTGTTCATTTCTCAGTGTATTGGGGTTAATTAAAGACAAAACTTATCATAACAACATAAAGTAACTGGTTTAAGATCCTTCAGTTAAAATATGTAATACATGTTGCAATGACATATTGATATTCACAGAATAGAGTTCACAAATAATGTTTCAAAAATGTTATATATACAACCTCATTATTATAGATTTCAAAATTCAGAGTATTGAGCAAATAAAAAATAGCGTAAAAACTTTCCTTCGAATTTAATCGACTAGATTATTATTTTTTTATGGAAACTGATTATCATGGAATAATCTGTTATTGGTTTATAAATTAAAATTAGGTTTGAAAAAAAATACCAATCAAATTTTACTTATTCTCCAAAAGGTTAGTACGTATTAATAGAAACTAAACTATATTTTGATGAGCAATTATTAGATGATAAGACTATCAAAATGATTGATGCTACTTATTAAAAGATATCTGTAATTGAAGATTTAGTAAAAAAAGAGCCAATTATGAACACAATGACTATATTTACATAGGCTTTTATTGAATTAGTTGCGATAAATTTATCCCAGATTGTGATTCACCATCAATTATATTTAGTTTTCCCTATGATAAATTTTGGCCACTAATTGAAAAATTCACTTGGGATAATCTATAAATTAGATAAGCATCATTGTCGAGTAACTGGTGGTTTAGTATCAGCCAAATATTTATTATTGGTTATTAATTCATCTTCAGTTATGTTCCAGATAAGTGATGAAGATCAAAGGTCCGCAGCTGCTAATATACAGTAGCGAATATAATAAAAGGGTAGGCAAAAATAAGTTATCTAAATCTTTAATGTCATAAAAAGTACATAACACACATTATTGAAATTTTGCATGTATATTTATATAGAGCTCATATGTATTCGTATGAAATTTCAAAGAATTTGGACAAATATTCTAAAATAATTTTGCTCTGGTCAAAAGTTAAGGGTAGCCATCATAAACTTTGAAATATTCGCGGATATTGGCAGTTAACTTAATAATTTGAGAATAATTCTTTGTTATATCACTCTAATACATTTTCTACCACAAAATTCTATTAATTTTGCACAATATGAAGGAGTTATCCATATTCTATTCATCCTCAAAAAATTTCCACAAGTTTTCCCACTGATATAGTAGTTTCTAATTGCCGTTGCAAGAGAATTCTATTGCCACATCAAGGTCCAAAACGATTGTGCAACATATTGTGGCTCAACATAAGCAATATGGAGTTGTTGATTCCAAACCGAAGAATGGTAGACTTCCCAAAGCATTGCTGAGAGAAGATCATGCAAGTCTTCAAAGTATCTTGCAAGGTAGTTTCAACACTTATGGTCAATGTTTTCGTTACATAGATGTGATGTCTGGTGGTACGGTGTCCCAGTCACTTTTTCGTTTCGAATTCAACAAGTTGGTTTGCAATAATTTGGTTTGCATTAATTTCAATCTCAAAAAAGAAACGGGAAATGATACTTTTGTTTTGTCATGAGTATGTCGTTTGGTCGATTGATCAGTGATCGAAAGTACATTCTAGTGATGATAGAAGAAAAATAAAATTCTTTGGTTCTTATAGGAAAGTACAAATTAAACGTAAAGTAGGGGAAATGTTAACTCTGAACTGCGTCAAGAAAACGGTTAATTTTGGAGGAGGGATTGTGATGGTCTTAGTGGTCATTTTTTCTGCTGGACCTGGTCAAATTGTTGCAGAAGTAAAAAAAAGCTCTTTTGTCATCATACTCTCCCCCATCAACAAGCAGCTGACCCTCAAAAACAAAGTTTCAAGCAGGAAAACGTACCCTAATACTCAGATAAAAAGATACGACTCTATTAGAAGATGAAGAAATTGCTCTAATGACCTGGCTTTCACAGAGTCCTGACCTCAATCGAATTGAGATTGTATGGATAATAATTGGAGACTGTACTCAGATAAGAAACACAAGAAATGAGGAAAAATTGTGGACATTTCTCGAGGATGAATAGAAGATTGATAACTCCTTCATATTGTGCAAAATTTGTAAAATTATGTAGTAGAAGATGTATTGAAGTGATATAGTAAAGAATTTTTCACATTTTATCAAGTTTATTGTTAATATCTGCGAATATTTCAAAGTTTATAATGGTTACCCTTGACTTTTAACCAGAGCAAAATTTAGTGTTCGAAGTAAAATATGGAACTATTCCTAGAATATTTGTCCAAATGCTTTGAAATTTCAAACGAATACATATGAGTTCTATATGAATATACGTGCAAAATTTCAATAATGTGTGCCTTGTACTTTTTATGAAATTAAAGATTTAGATAACTTATTTTGCCTACCCTTATATTTTGTCCGCTACTGTAATTTATTATATATACACGTAATGTATGAAAAATTTCTACCATATTATTTTAAACTTTTGAGATCCATTATTTGCATTTTTAGATAATCTAATGTACACATTACGTTTGATTGGGTATGTCTAAAGAGAAATATAACTAATTGAATTATTTGTCAACTGGAAAAACAATTGTACATGAATTTGCGCTTATCGGAAATAATAGAAATGGGAGAGTCTCGAGAAAGTTTCATTCTCTCATAAGAAAACTTAGTCTATTGAATGATAAATGAATGGATGTAAATGCGGTTTTGAACAATTATATCAGTTAATCATCGAGATTGATTTCAAAGATTCATCTCGAATTTCAAAGAATCAATTTAATTTTATTTCATTAAATTTATATATCCATTTTAAGGAGATAGTTGTAACAATAATATATGAAATAGGATATTTATCGTTGAAAAAGTTAAATAATTTATTGATAAACTTATTATTTTCTACTTTCAGGTTCATAAACCTAATATATACCTACTATAAACATTAACTATCACTTTTAAAAAAAGTAAGAGGCTTCCTAGTAGCACAAAATATATCAGAAGTATAAATTGTTGTAATAGAAAATTGTTTATTTGATTTGACCTGGAGATCATAAAATAAAATTACGAGATATTAAATGAATGTATCCTGCTTACACACATTACGATTATATTTATTAATAGAATGATATCAATATTATATGATGGAAAATTTAAGTAAATAAAGCTTTCCATTTTAAATCTTGGAAAAGTTATGGTGGACCTATAGAAGAATACAGTGCTTGTCGACATGAAATCACCAAATATTTTCCGAAAAAAGTTGACCTATTAGCTCAGTGTCATTATCTGGTTTGTTTTACGAGTTTTTCAGAGACTGAAAATCCTTGTTTTACCTCCAAAACAAGAACATTATTATCCAATAAGTTAATTCCAATCTCACATTTCAATCAAAAGAAATATTTTCGTTTAAAAAGTTTTATGAGAGTCTGAAGCCACAAAGGCCTGATTTATAAGCCTGACAAAGGCCTGGAGTATATTTACGTTGAAATAAAATCTAGGATGAAATTTTTTGTTAGGTTTTGAAGGATCTGTACAGCAATAAGGGCTATATTATATGAAATCCTCATTATTTAATATAAATAACTCACATTCATGCACGATAACGATAATAGATTTCATTAAATATAATTCAAATTATTCCTCTGATATTGAATGAAAATATGTGTATCTCTTATCCTTTCTAAATATCTTGTTCTTTCTTTATTTTATAAAGAATTTATAGCTCATCATAAAATAATGAAATTGTGGAAGGATAATCTTTCTCTTTCTTTTATCAACTTTAGGTAGTATATTGACATCACGTCACCTCAGAGCAATGAAGTGAATAGTGGATTTTGGTTCAGTCAAGAGATTCATTTACAAGATTTCTATTGAAAGTCACCGTAGCGGCAAAATTGAAACACGAGACAAAATCTTATATCCACTGTGTGAAGAGGATATGGTTTTGAATTATTCGGTAAAAGTTGTATGAGAATTTTCTGGAAGCTAATAATTATTTTTTCAATAACAATCTCAGTTTTGGAGAGATCTATTTTGTCCCATATATTATACGATCAATAAACATATATGTAAATAATGATATTTTATAAATAATTATCAAAATGATATAATGATATAGAATCAATCCATGAGAACCCGAATACGATGTTAATGTTGAAACTATTGGTATATACAATTGTATCTTGAAGATATCTACAATTAAGATACATTCATATAGAATATGCTCCCGACCGAGTACATATTTACGATCCAAATACTTTTTATGATTTGCAATATTTATCTTCGGAAGTTTCAAATGCATCGAATTCCAGTTCCTCTGCAACATTTTCTATCTCTACGCCTCTGTCGGTTTGACAATTGAAAACAATTTGCTGCATTTGAAGAAGAATTCGAATTGTTACTGAAAATTCTATTTCATTCATAAATAGCAATGGTGGTATATGCAGAAATGTGCAAGTAGTAATTGAGAATTTAAAGAGTTTAAATCAAATGATGTCCATGTAATATCAAGTCTGAGATAAAATTTTCAGAGTTGGAAAAAAAAATCTTTTCGTTGAACAGTTCAAACATCACATTACTATAGTTTCCTTTCGATATTACGTATATTACATATACCAGTTGAATACCAGATTCTCGAATCAAAATTTATTATTTTAAAAACCATTCAGCCAATATTAGTTGGCAGCTAGTTTATCCAACTCTTCAAAGGAAAGAAACCTTACACCGCATCTCAAGTAACAGAGGAAATTGAGTATCGTGATAAATGAGGATTGGCTGGGGAGATAATCTTAGAAATTTGATCTCAGGCATCATTAACCAAAAGAGAGTATAAGGGAAATCTGAAATGGGTTATATATAGAAATGAAGCGATAGTAGTTGAAAATAAAAGATATATGATATTTTATACTCTATTTCAAAATTTCGGAAAATCTCAGGTTGAGTGCATAAATAATCATTTACAAGTTTTCCACTTTGGTAACATTATGAAGATAGAAAAATAATGTTTTTTCGGAGGATATATTATGTGAGTGTATGTATATGAATTTGATTGTAATCTGATTTGAATTATTCATTATAATTACAGACTAAATATTCAATACATGAAATGGTATTTTTATTCCTAATTAATTAATTAATAAAGTGCACATTTTTATGTTTCAGCATATTCTAAAAAAAATCACTTCGCATTGTTCAAGGTAAAGATGTGAAATTGTGAAACAGAATTTCAGAGGAAACATGTTTATTCTTAAAATTTAGCAATTAATTACTGCCATATACTACCTGTCTTGAAAGAGTTATGATGATACAATATAGAAAAAGACACAGAAACTTTCTATTTCTTAAGAAAAGAAAATATTATTGCGTACATGGAACAAATTATTACCTGCTTTTGATATAAACAAGAACAGAGCATATTGTTAATAGATAATTTCAAAATAGAAGACTGTAACATCATATGTGACGAATTTATTTGAAGTAAATGTTCTTATTTAATAATGAATTTGTGTTTCTCATCAACTAAGGAAAATAGTGGATAAATAAATAGATAACAAGTAACAAAACAATAGTTAGGTACAATGAAAAAATTATATGAAAAACAGTTCGATTTTAATTTTTTTTCTGTAATGAATCTTTCATAGTAATTGTCCCGGAAATATTTTTTTATTTACTCACTATTAATAAATTAATATTGATTTCTCCAAGCAAGTCATTTATCCTGTCAAAGATATTATAAGACACTCTTATTTCTGTAGTTCATTCGACGTATGATGCACATTTTTCTCTCGTCTATTGTCTAACCAAGTATTTTATTTTCAAAAAACCATATTCAATTTTCTGGCGTTAACAAGAAAATGGGATGTGCAAAACTTAGGAAAGTAAAGGTGGAGCTGTAGAATGATACTGTATGTGATATTTTTATATACTTTTGGTGTCCTTGTACCAAAAATGTTATTTGGAAGCATAAATTATAGCAAGGTATATTTAGTAATGGTTATTTTAATTTAAAACTGTATTTTAATTTTCTACTACATCTTATTATCGATTATAATAATTCATTTTGATTTGTGATATAGGTATTATAATTTATAATATACAATGCGTAAAAAATGGGTATCCTGAAAATATCATATATTTTTTAAATTTATAAACTAATCTAATAAGAAATTGGTATTTAAATTAATAATACATATGTATAAATTTAAATGTAATTTGAGTTTATAATATTGTAATGTTTTTTTTCAAATATTACTTGGCAACTCGTATCATAAAAAAAGAGGAGATATTCCTTGATAAAGTTTTTTTATTAAAATATCTGTTAAATATAACTATTATAAAGATTATAATATTTTATTTTATTTTAGTATATCATTTATATAAATAATAACCGATATTTTAAATATTTCACTCATGGTAGAGACAATAGGGAACTTTCATATAACATTATGAAATAAAAGATATTCCCAAAAAACGTATTTAACTCCTATGTATCCTATCTTCTACTCATTTAAATAGTTATCGCTGAAATTAAAGGTATTTCATGAACGTACATACAATTAAAAGTTTGATTGCTCTTCCATCCACAAGTTAAATTGAAGTTGTAAATTTCAATGAATCCAAATAAGTTATCCTCTAGAAAAAAAATTGTGTCTGTAAACTTTCACATTGAGCAGATACAAGGGAACAGAGCAGTACCAAGAAAACTAATTAAGCACACAGTACTCGGAAAATGGGATATTGTCGATCGAAAATTCTCAATAACGGAGTGGATCTTGACCATAGTTGAAGACCACTTTTCGTGTACTGTGAGTGTCCGGTACATCAAAAGTATCCGCACCTTTTATTATCATTCATTTAATCCTTCATACTAATAATATATTTATATTGTATTCAATTCTCAGAAATAATGAGAACTTCCGCGGCATTTTTGCGTATAATATTTACGAATAAGCAGAGTATGTTTAATTAGCAGTTACATTAGAGTAGTGACTGTATTTAATTAGAAAGATAATTAACATTGTGTTGAAACAAAGGATAGACTGAGAGAAGAACTTTGTAATATATAAATTAGAATCAAAATATCTGTTGGGAGTGGTTTTACTTTAAACATGTTGACCAAATTAGAAACATTGCACTTAAAAATATATTGTGATATCAATAAGCTTTATGGTTGAGTTTTATGAGTCTGTTTCACATTTTGAAATGAAATCTACTGAAACTGATACAAATATTTCGCTTACAACATTGTATCACAGTAACAATTAAAATCTACGAAGAATAGTATTGATATTTAAGTTATTCTGTGAAAATTTCAAATTAAGTTTGAGATTGAGTTTTTAAATTGGACTGAAATAACGAAAATTTCGTGATTAATACACAATTAAACAACCCCAGCAAGATGAGAAATATTAGCTTTATATATCATCCAAAAGTGTCATTTTCCACATCAATAAAAAATATACTGTAATATTTCTCTATAAACCATGTAAAAATATCAATAAACTAATTATTATACAAATAATTCAAGATGCTTGACATTTGCTTGTTGATTTAATATAATATTTATCACAAACCAAACAATATTTTTGTTTCAAGTAGCTTTTCTTTGTTCATGGAACCACTTTCCTTTCTGACTGCTTCTTCTAGTCCCTTGTATTTAATTTCCTTTTGACGTCAGCGATGTGGCCTCGGTCCCAAAGCAGACGTTAAACCCTAACTAAAATATATTTGTTTTGTATCCATTTTTTTCTCCTAGATAGATTTTTGTCAGAAGTAACTATGTATAATTAGACACGCTTTTGAATTTAGATATATAGGATGCACCAGAAGCCTTGTAGCTATACGGGCTTTTATATTCTCCTTAAATTTGTTTGGTACTTTATTTTGAATTTTATATTTTACACAATGGAACGTATCTAGTCGTTCCAAATGAATTGAATATTGTAAGGGAATATTTTGATCGAATAAATAAAAAAATAGAGTAAGCAATACATAAATCACTTACGTCTTAATTCAAAATCAAAATATCTACATTATTGGAATTTTTAAATGAAATACCAAAATATGAAGTCTGTCTATTCAATAATCCTTCGGTAACTAACATTACCATTCCCACTCTATCGAAAATATCATTTGATTCTTCGTATGCCTTTTAATTAACCAATTTCTACCTAGAAAATCAAAAACAACCCAAGAGAAAATAAGAGCAGGTTCAAGGGGACCGCCCCCCGAAGAAATATCGTAATTTTATCATTATTTTTTATTGTGTAAATAGTTGCTTTATAACCTTCTTATAGTGTGTGCAAAATACCAGACGTATCGTATAACTCTAACGTCCTGGGGAGAGGGAGAAAGGGAAAAGGGGGGAGGGGGCAGGGAGTCAATATGTACTCTAAAAACCATCTCTCAGCCAATTATAATTCGTAATAAATAATTATCTCGCTATCTGGTATCTAACTTACCCCTACCAATGTCTCAGTTGTCCATAAACCTTCGAAGTTGATGGACGCTGCGTGTCAGATCATCAAATTTTGGAAGGAAATTCCTACTAATTCTGACTTCTACAAATCTTGCAATTCAAACCTCATTATCTGGTTTTTGGTTGAAGCTAAAGCATTGCGGTTTTTTGCATTCGATACTCCATAATGATATCTAAAATATGATGGTCTTCGATTTTTGATTTTCAAATTTGTTGTAGAAAATTTTTTCCCTACAAAATTGTTTTTTCAAAATTTTATTTACTTTTTATGAAAAAGTCGAAATTTAGAAAACCCATTCGAAAATCAAAAATCGAAAAGAATCATGTTGTAGATATCAGTATGGAAAATCGAATGCAAAAAACCGCAATGCTCTAGCTTCAACAAAAAAAAAGACTAGGTTTTTGAAAATGGTTCGAAATTCGAATAACTCGTTTTCTATGGGTCTAATCGAAAAAATGTCATGAACAAAAACGATAGATAATTCAATTTTATATATACTTACAAAGTTTCAGAACCATAACTTCAATAATAAATTTTTTTCAAAATTTTTGGGGCGGTCCCCTCAAGGCAGTGGTTAAGCCGATTGGTATAGTCATCACGGCAGCCAGGGAAAAGCAAGAGCGCAGCGTAGGAGCCAATCTGACCGCTTTGTGGGCTAATTATACTCCGGTGTATTTTTGCAGAACTACTCTGGGCACCTGCTCCTATTTGCCTAGCGCAGTGCCTAACTGCGGATGTACGGCCCCTAGCCAGGACCGTAACATTATATTACTATTATAGCAGTTTTGGCTAAGGGCCGCGTATCTGCAGTTAGGCAGCGCGCTAGGCAAATAGGAACAGGTGCCCAGAGTAGTTCTACATAGTTACACCGAAGTAGAATTAAACCCCAAAGCGGTCAGTTTTGGCTCCCACGCTACGTTCACGCTGCTCCTTGGCTGCCTTGGTGACTACCACGAGCGGCTTAACCACTGCCTCAATTTGGAAGGGCATTAGGAATGCTCATTAGAATCTGTGCTCTGCTCTACTGTTACTGGAAAAATACTTCTTATTGCCATAGGTTAAAAACATTGACTTCCAAGAAGTAATAGGTATATTTTTCAAATTTCTCACAAGAAAAGGTTCCTTTGGTAGTTACATATGTTGAACAAGGTTTGAACTGACATTTCTAGTTAGCTTTTATAATTGTCTTATCCTCTAATTTTTTTATATATAATTTTATATTTGCTGTGCCATATTTGGCACGCTAAGCTGATATGAGGGTATTTTTCTCTGCACATAATTTTTATAAAAACCTCGAGTATCTTATAGTAGTGATAATATTTTGGGAATTTTGTATCACATTTTGTAATAATATTTGGTATTATTATTTTAATTTTCTGCATTACATTTCAAATGAAAATATAGTTACAATATTAAATCAGACTGAAATTGCGATAATATTGAGATATAAGCTAACATCATGTAATATGTTTCTATTAATCAAGTGAAAATATTAATTAATTAATTATTATGGCCATCATTATATGATTCTTATTGATCGAGTATAATATTGACGACATGCAAAACAATAGAGTAATCAATACATAAATTACTTTAACAAAATTCAAAATCAAAACATTTACATTATTGAAATTTTGAAAAGTGAATACCAAAAGGTGAAGCAGTAACTAAATATTCAATATTCCTTCAGTAACTAAAATTACCTTTTCCTCTCTATAGCAAATATTATTGAATACCCTGTATGCATTTTAATTAAAAGGAATTAATTATGTACTCTAATGGATTGACTGGAGCTAATTTGAAGGAAAAATATATAGGTCGGACGGAGTATAACTGCGCATACCCTTTTTATGTGGTATCACTCCGCACCCCTTAAAATTTTAAAAGCACTTGTTTTAGCCTAAATCTGATTGCACCATCATTTCAAGCATCTTCATTTCTTCCATAAATATCATGAGGTACCATTATCCTATTAGTATTTTTAGAGCTAAGTCGCGATATATGTAGCGCTCTCAGAACGAACTGAAAAAAGATTGCGCTGGAGATTTTTAAATCCCGCAAACTCTCCAATAACTCTTTTACCAAGATTTACAGATTCATACTGAATTAACAAGATAGCACAAACAATAACAGTTACATTATGTCAAATTTTCAACTTCTCAGTTATAACGGTTTTCCCGCCTCAACCGTGCGCAGAGAAACCCCAGATAATTTAAAGGTAGAGGGGTAAAACTGCGCATCATTAATAACCATATTTGTATGAAAATAAATATAGAAAAATATGAGTATTTAGCTCCTAATAAAGGCATAAATATTGAATAAAGTGCTATTCAATTATAGACTTGATTAACAATAAACTTAAAATCATAGTAGCTAGGCAACTTGATGTAGGGGTATTGAAATGGGGAGAGTTGGTATTTAGGGGGGGGGAAGTTTTCGAATTAAAGATTGATTAACAACAAACGTACGATCGTATTATATTTCTTGATATATGTAGTTAAATAGTTGCGTAAAATTAAAGTATTAAATTTGTTGCAGATTCTTAAATATATGTTTAAAAAGAGAGGGAAGTACAGACGTTTACATGAGGGGGGAAGAGGATTTAGATATGGGAGGATAGATTGGTGAGGGAGGGAAATAGATGGGGAAGATAGGGATTTAAATGGGAAGAGAGGGAGATTTCGATGAAGAGAGAGTGTGATTAAAATGGTAGGAGAAGGGGATTTAGATGGGAAGAGAGGGGGATTAAGATAGGAGGAGAGAGATATTTAGATGGGAAAGAAGGGGTATAGATAAGGGGAAGGAGGGGCATTAAAATTGGGACAGGAGGTATTCAGGTAGGGAGAGAGCGCAGTAATACTCCTTCATGTGCGCAGTGATACCCCTATGCACTCACTAAAAGTTACGCACAAAACATTACCAATGAGTATTTAGCTATTATTTCGAAACTGATTGAGAACCATCCTCATTTATGACCATTTCATCATTAGAAAAAGAGTTTTCCTAGTACCTTCAGCTTTTTAGTAAATACAAAGTTTGCAGGATTGTGCGCAGTGATACCCCGTCCGACCCTCACCGGTAGAAGAGTTACTGTTAAAAAGGTTATGTTTAATTATATTTAAATAAATACATTTCAATATTTGAAATAATTAATGGTTAAAATCTTGTAACATTGAGAAATGGTGTCCGGAAAACTGCCATGCGAATACTGCCAGGCGGAAATCTGCCGAAGCGG
The DNA here is from genome assembly GCA_947561585.1 of Caprella mutica. Lineage (NCBI taxonomy): Eukaryota > Metazoa > Arthropoda > Malacostraca > Amphipoda > Caprellidae > Caprella > Caprella mutica. The sequence goes on along the minus strand of CANNZV010000553.1, from coordinate 24,854 downwards.
AAAACTGACAGGCGGAAAAAAGCCAGTTTCTAATTACTAGCAATTTAATGACTAGTCAATAATAACATTTGAATTTATAAAAAAAAGAATGTTTGTCATTTGTTAAGGAGTTAGGCGACATTCATTTTTACTTAATATACAAAAGAAAAATAATTGATAAATGTAGACAAATTGTTAGACATATTTTTTAATTACATTAGGTATTACTTAAATATGACAAAAGCAAATCAAATTAAATATAGAAATTAAATACCAAAACATTTCTTAGAAAATACTAAGAGAAGATACAAAGAAATAATTGTATTTTATTGGAATCTTTACATTAACGCATCTTTACATTATCAGTTCATAACCGGTTTAGTGAATATGTAATTAGTTTTTTTTTTGTGTCTATAATTTGAGAATTGAAAAAGTACTCAAGATTAATATTCTCTTGTACTCATTATAAAACAACTTCAATCGATGTTTGTGAAATATTTAGAATTTACAACCCAATATCTATGATTAATAAACTGCTATTACCAACCTAATTCTCTGACAATTTCACTAGATCGAATTGAATTGCATTTTAATTAACAATAGTTTTTACAAATAAATGAAACTCAAATAAAATGAAGGTATTAATGACATGGAGAATAAATTTGAAATGTTACTAATATAGAATATACATATAATGTGATCAAATCAGTACACGTGGTTTAACGGTTGTTTCTGAACCGAGAGCTATATTGCTGAAGTCAATAGGAAATTAAAAACAGGGGACTATACACGTAACTTAACAAGGTTTTTTAGATGTACGTGACCTAGTAAATATGTTAAAAATGGTAATTATAACTCCCTTGTGTTTACTGAAGTTTCGTTAACTGTGTTTTTAAAAAGTAGCTTTGTTGCAATATTACTTTCCTGTGAATATTATGTAATGCAATATGTACAATTGTATATGATTATAACTGTAAAAATGAATGTCCCATTAACTCCTTAACGAAGGGCTGGTGATTTTTTATAAATTCAAATGTTATTATTGACTAAAGTCATTATACTGCCTGTGAGTGACTTGCAGTTTTCCGCCTGGTAGTTATCCGCCTGGAAGTTCTCCGCCTGTCAGTTCTTGTGCCTGGCAGTTTTTCGCTTCGGCTAATTTCCGTCAGACACTTTTCCGTGTACCTAAGAAAATGTTGAATACTACTTTAAAATAAATTTCGTAATAATAATTTGATATCCTCGACAACTGACGTATTTTGAAAGAAGGGAAAGTATCCAAATGATGGTATCCTATAATATTCTTTGAAAAAAGTTAGTTGCTTACTTGTTTCCATCTTACTTACTGAATTCAATAAAAGTTAATTGATTTTGCCCAGAATTTTTGCAATTCTGCATCTCACTTAATGTCTCCACTGCTATGACACTTATCAGTAGCTACAACACTAAACAAAGTCCCAAATGAACTACAAAGACTAATAAACCGACAACTATATCTAATTAACCTCTGAAATGACATCTGGATCCTATTAGAAAGGTTCCGCAGTTCAGGAGAGACAATTTAGCTTCGTTACAATCATCAGATGGTACCAGTGTGCAAATGTTGTGGGGTAATTAATGGAAATGACTCAGTTTGAAGTATACAACAACATATTACACTGAATTATCCCATATAAATGATTACTGATGTTGCTATAAATCAATGTAAATCAAACATTTTATGCATTTTATGTTTGGGAATCTGTTTTTTTTTGTATCATCCCATTATTAATAATATTAAAAATAGATAATTGGATAAATTCATTTTCAGTAAAACATCTATATTAGAAAATAGTAGTCTTAATTTTGACGTCAACGGGACAAATTAACCTGAGCAGAAAAAAGCGTTTTCTAAATATTGTGGAACCTAATTTGTGGCTTCAGACTCTCATAAAGCTGTTGAAAATGTTCCTTCTGATTAAATAAAAGAGGGCGGGATGTAATATGAGAATTAACTTACTTGGCTAAAAGAGGAAATGTGAGCTTTTCTGTGATATTTTGAATTAAACAAATTATTGACAAAATATTCTTCTGACTACTATTTGCTGCAGTTTTTCTTTCGCGGTGTTGGCTAGCATTGTGAATTGGATTCAGTACCATATTTATAACGGTAAACATTTACAAGTATTACTTACTATACTGCTTATTACAATAAGAAAAGATTATGGATTATTGGTAATTTCAAATCAATATTTCAGTCAACGAATGGCAATTTATTCAACTTCCTTGAATCAACTTAAAGTTTGTTACTTTTTAATTATTATGATAGATTGATGAAACCAATTCTCTTCAGGCGCAATACAAATATACACACTCCATTCTCTTTAATTTCCATTTGAAAAAATTGTTCGAATTACCGTTGGGATTCGTGCAGTCTCATCTATTTTCCACTCTCTCTGAAAGTGGATATCCGATTGACAAATATTTTCAATCAGAAGTGTTGTTACAATGAACCTTTAGAATTGATTTGGAGGTGAATATATTTGCATGCTTAGGTCACTATTGCTCTGGTTGATTGAGTTTCGCCAATTAGAATAATATAAAAATATAGTGAGTAATTTAATCAAGCTTGTTTCAAAAACATCAGAGAGATTCCAAATATGGTATAAGAATGATGTCACTTCTCTTTCCTCTTTGACCATCTCGTTAAACAAATGCAAACTGTAGCTTAATTTCTAGCTAAAACAATTGTTGCTTTACAATTTTCCAAATCTATATAATATTTCAAATCACATTGAATTTTTCACAACATTTCATTCATTTTTCCGATACATCAAACAATTCCCAATTTTTCAGACCAACAACAAATTTTACGAGGGTTCTTTCAAGATTTCCGGCCAATAACAGTTGTGACGGATTTATTTTTCTTTACAATATTATTATCCTGAGATTTGTAGACTTGAATGAACGGATTATATTTCCTATGATCATTATTATATTGATTATATTTCGTAATAGTTTAATAACTAAGTGAAAGCTGTATCATGTAGTTTTTGGTGATTTCGTATGTTCAGACACTAATTTCTTTGGATAATTTTGTTAATGATTATATAACATAGAACATCATTTTATTTCTAATCAATGTATGTAAAAATGTAAATTCAAGTCACTATTTTGATAGTTCAATCTAGCTCAAGAAAGTGGTTCATGATATTCATAGTATATAGTTCTTAGAACAGTATTCAATAGAACATGAGCAACTTCTTGCATAAATAGTGTATGTAGCTTTTTGACTTGCATTCATTTATTCATATTGTATATTGCAGATGAAATACGATTTTTAATAGCTTGAAGTTGGAATATTAGATCTGCAGAAGTGGTTTCCAATATATAAAACTTAAATTTTTAAGTGAAAATATGAAAGCCCATTACATTTCATTTAGTAATTTTCACTCTTGTTGAAAGATTATCAATAATATAATAAAAAAAATCAATGTTTCATTTTTCCATTCTTTAATTGAATAAAACAGCTAAAAAATGCTCATAGCTAATTTCACCCAAGATAAGTTCCTTATCAAACACAACATAAGTGTAGAGGCAGAAAATAGAAATGGCTGAGATTCTCCTTCTGGTCTTCATGTTATTATGATAATAGAGGAAAGTAGGAAGAAGTTGGCAAATTTCACGGTGCATTAACTAGCGATACGATTACTCGAGTGCGGTATAATATGGTAATTACCATTCTGTGGAATGGTGCGATCTTATGGGAACATATATTGTATGATATTGGTGATTACGGTGTAAGAGATTCATTCAATTTACCTGAGTGTCTATTACACAATGTATGTTTATATATTACTGCATATCAAGTAATTGCATGCTCCTAAAAATATTATATTTTTTCAGGAAATATATCTTTCAAATTATTCCCAAGAAATGTAATGAAACAATATTTACTAAATGTTTTTAATAGAATGATATGGTCATTAAAAATGAAAAATGTTATATTATGTTCAACAGATATATATAAATAAAATATGGGGGTTCATTGTAGATTAGTAGTCGTATAAATTATTAAAGGTTTGGTATAATAGTATTCTTGAACCAAAACGTTTCGTCAAGTTAAACTGTAAATGCATAGGTACTAGGATATTTAATTAATATTAAACAAATCATTTAAGATAAACTACAAATGCATATTAGAATTTATAAAACAATATTAATCAAATCAATCAAAATAAACGATAATTATAATCTATTTTTTATTTCATAAAATGGAAAATTAGGAATACAAATTAATCTAAAGCCATTTCAGAGTAACCAAAATATAAAGCCAGATTTGTGCTTTCCCTTTAGAGAATGGGGAACATAAAAGTCACCTTTCGGACGTGACAGAAAAATGAAGGATAGCTACTCCGTGAATACAGTCACATACCAAAGAATGGGACGGAAAGAAGCAGAAGCACCGTATGACTAAATAATCTCTTCTTTAAAAGGAAACTGGCATGAATAATAGAAAAAAAGGGAAAATGATTAAATTTGTATTCAACTCGTTATCAATTACGTAGATTCATGTCAATTTCAGAATATCTAGTCTGAAAATATTAAAAGACGATTATCGACTATTGATCGGTGATTATAGTCGATGATAAGAATATTATCTATTAACGATGGTGAATGATTCGTAGAGAATATATTCGTAATTTATCCGCAATTAAAACACTCTTAGTTTATCGTCTTTCGTTGGACATTCCTAGCAAAAAATCAGATGATAATAAAAGTTGTACTGTTATTTTACGACAAAATACATTATTTACCATATTGGAAAAAAACCGACGATCTGCCATTTAAAAATATTACGAGTGGATAATATTGTCTAAGTTTGAGTATTTCGAATTAATGGTCAAACATTTCACAGTTCCTTCTCGCCACTTTGCCAAGTGAGAACCTAGACAAGCTATTATCCAGAGAGTAACTTCTGAAGTGTTTGTACTGTCATCAAAATAGAGAACCTTCAAAACTGCAAACACTGAGTGAAGAGAGAAAGAAAGATGGAGAAGATCTTAAGAGTGTCTACTGTTCTACTAAATGGGTATTAGGAATTAGATATTACTGTTCTTATTTAAATTAACTTATTAAGATTAGTTCTAAATGATTTTTCCAAAAAAAATTATTTGCAATTGTAACTTAATTTCAAATAATGAATCTGTTTTGCATACGTACGGCTTCAACCAACGTAACTGTTCAAAATATAATTTTCTTGATTCCATTTTTAAAATGCAAGCAATTTCGAATAATATATCTTAAAATTTCCGTTTTCTTGTCTAAATTTCTTTCACATATTTGATATGAAAACTTTAAATCTGAAATCTCGAATTAAAATAAAATCGATATGATTTTTTACTTTTCATTTCAATATATATTATCAACATCGAACTGCTGTATAGAATGTATTCCTTTTATCATTGTATTGATTTTATTTCTCTAATAAAGGTGTTGCTCATTAAATTGCAGAAATAAGGATTATTGGAGCGATAGAATTTAATAGAAAAATTATATAGTATGTCTTCTAATTGCTAGGATTATAATAGTAGTTCACAATTCCTTTTCAATGGATTAATCATTCACCCTCGATTGAGTTTATAAATACGAATGCATCAATACGAGATTTAGTGAAAGGTAATGTTATATTAATATGAATAATATCAATATATATATAAACAAAATTCGGTATAATTTAAAAAAATCAGTTGGGTAAGCTCCGAGTTGTCGAACTGTTACACATTTTCGATTGCATAAGATAAAAAATATAATAGTTATATTTTGAATGGATGTTTCCTTTCTTATCCATAATCAGAGAAGGAATGCGATTTTCAAATATCAGTATTTGATTGCAATTCATTCTTATTGTATTTCTAATTTTATCATTCAAATTGTGGCATTTTATAAAGCTGCCCATTTATCAAAAAATGTCATCCCATCTGATGTGAAAACTTACTCGAATGTAAGAATTTAGCCGACAATGTCGATCTCAAAATTGACTTGTTTAGTTGATACATTCATAGTGGAAAATATTGGGTCCTATTGGTAAGTAAACTCATTTCTTTAACATTTCAGTTTCTGATCATTGATCAGGCTTAATTGTTAATAGTTACTGAAGAGGATATTTAATTGTTTAAAAACAGTATCAATTGAACATTGCTAACGTATTAATATGGATTTTTTCAGTTAGTTCATATTCCATATTCATATTATTCTGATATCGTGTATTGTGTATCGGTAAAATTTAGCGTAATCTATTTGCGTTGTGTAATTCTGTTTCAGCACTAACTTATGAGACACACTCTAGGAGTCTAGTGTGAAATGCTAGAACAGTACTACAGAATCTTACTCACTGTGTGGCTATAACAGAATGCTACTCCGCTAGAGCCTAAACTGTGCACAACCCAACTGTCGACAACTACTCACCAAATCCAGAAGTTGAGTATTTCAAGCCTGTGGCACACGAAGCAGTGAATCCCTTGTTTAAAATATTCATTGGTTTATAAAAACTTGAAAATACTACACGGTAATCAATATATTCAATTCAATTCAATTTACTTAATTCTATTTGTAACTATTTCAGGAATTTGGTTATAGAAATTATAATTGAGTTAAATTTTATTATTCTATTTTGTCACATAAGGTGAATACTGAATAAAAATTTGGAACTTATATTGTGGAATGAAAGTAAAAAACATGATTTAACCTAATTACATTTAACGAACAGCAAAATGATCACGCAAGGGTAGTATTAACTACTATAACATTAATAAAGATAAATTTTTTAAAATGTATCAAAATGAAGAAACATATCAAATGGAAGAATTTTTAAGCTATACAGTAAATATTACTTTTTCAATGTTTTACTATGAATGAAATTTGACATCTGTTTTGACATCTGTTTCGATATCTGTTGATCACGCTGAACATTCATGATAGTTATTAACAGGAGAGAATATTGACCAAGAGAAACACAGTTATTGTCGGGACGTGAAAGTTTATGTTGTAACCATATATATTTCCTTCAAAAACTTCCCCATACCTTTCTCCCTGGCAAGTGATGATGAAATGTTCCAGAGGTTATCTCTCACTGTCAGTCTGCTAATGGTGTGAAAATGCATTTCTAAATCTCCGTCTCATATTATCGGGATCTCTTCTCTTGGTGATACATCATCACATGAACAGTCGAATGTTGGAGGAATAATGTTGGGGTTTAGTGGAGGAATTCCGATAGGGTTTAAGGATATTTCGAGAGTTTTGAAGGAGGAATTTTATACACTGTAATATTTACAAGAACAATCAGGAAATATTACCTAAGATAATTTGAGAATGGTTTTGGTCATTTTTCATTATATTTTCATCTATAAAAATCAACATGTTTTTTAATGTTGTTGATACTTTTTTAATGCTATACAATTTATTATCGGATAATATTTGAAATATTTTCAAGATTAATCAATACCAATAATAAAGAATTACTTATTATCAGAATTAAAAATATCGAACAATATTTGTTCTTAAATATTTATACTTGTGTATACAGAAAAGATGTCCCATTAAATTTCAAAACTTATATTTATTCCAATATTTCGTAAAAATGCATTTTAAAAAAACGTACAAGAATTCTAATCAAATATATTTATATTTCGAAGAACATCAGTTCTGTTAAATATTAATTGGCTATAATTAACTTTTCAATTAACAAGTATTCAAAACTAGTTGTTCTCTTCTCTATTCCATTTTCATTATTTTGTCTCTCTTCTTAGAGTTTCTTGCTAACCAATTAAAAATAGGTAATAAATTGGATAGAGTTTCCTGGTCAATTGGTCATGCCAGAGTATGCCAAAGGAAACTGCCGCTTCGGAACACAAAATTGACATCACAATCACTATCTGTAATTGGATTACTCCATCTACTTCTCTGCATTTACACTTGAAGTAAAGAGTATTGTAATCTTACTAATCACAAAATTTGACGGAATATTAAATAAAATCGAATGGGATTAGTGGATATATAGATGTCTTAACAATAGGAAGTGTTCTTATATAGAATATTATTTGATTTGTTTCATAAATTGTTTTTCTTTTCAATTAATTTGACTATCACTCTCCAGGAAGTGTATCAATAATAAATCACGAATTTACAAGAGCAATATTAGATCATTTTCCGAGAGAGGTAAGCCTTATTTATTTGAAATGTTATTCTATATAACAACCTATCATTAAAATATTGTCTGATTGACTTAAACAAATTTAAATTTATTTACTTTCATATTGAGTCATATAATTGATGTAAATTCAAATAATTATATATACATACTGTCGTTTTATCTAGAACTGAATTTATCAAAGTAAAAAACGAGTATAAATTTAGGGCCTATGCTGATTTTCCGAAAACAAATTGGCCGTAACAAAATTGGCCAAAAACTAATTCGCCGAAGCTGATTCTCCGAATACGCTTTTAACGAATCCACAACTGCCCGAAAAGGGATTTTCTGCAATACGGATTTGTCAAAGGAAAAATTTTCCAAAAGACGAATTAGTCGAAAATCAAATTTAATGTATTAAAAATGAACATTATGTTGGACTTTATATCTCATCATTATATCTTACGCATAAGAAAACACATTCATTTTATGAATATGACATTACGTTTGCTATTTAAATTTTTATTCTACTAATTCCGTATCATTTTGCTAATTTCATATATAACTGTATATTTTCAATATTAATATGCATTTGGCATTACTGATAAAGGGTTGATAGAGATCGATGTTTTATTAACTGAAACAAATTATTTCATGCAAGTTATACTATCGTTGAAGCCAGATGTATATTGGGAAGATATAAACAATTATAATTGTTATGTTATTCATTTCTAACAATTTTATATTTTAAACGCAATAAATGGAATGAATATTTATAATGTCAGCCACAAAACACCGTCAGTACGGAATGCTATTAACAACTGAATACAATATAGATTTTTTTAAATATCATATTTTCACTGCATTATTAAACCAAGACCAGTAAATAATGTAAACATTGATTATTCACAAAAAATGAATACAAACGTCAGTAACACACAATCTGAAAACAAAACAAACCAAACGTCCAAATTAAAGAAATGTAACATGTCCCATTGCTAACTGACTAATACTGACTAAATAAAGCTTGAGCGTTTGAGAAAAAAAGACAAAGAATCATTTTGTGCTACAAAGCTTAACAGTTACAATGATTAAAGAAGAGATAGAATAATTAAAGGACTATTAACTGTTACTAAGGATATGATTCTGTTGCTTCGTTTCTCTTCTGTAAGTTTTGTGTATTTTTACATTCTGTTTTAAATAAGTCTTTCAATAAATTTGTCTCGTGGCAAATTTGTGTTTCGGTGAATCCTCACTTCGGCGAATCCGTTTTCGAAAAATTTGACTTCCGACAAATATGTATTCGGAGAATCCAGTTCGGCGAATTAGGTTACGGCCAATTTTTTTTCGTTTTTGGCCAATCTGCCGGATACCATGAATTTATAGTTGAACAGTCGAGTCAAAAAAGTCAACTGTTGTACTCGATTTATCAAGAGAAAGAGAAGCTATTCCAATTTCTTCCAATGTTAAATGAAAAAGAAGTAAAACACTAATGGTACTCTAACTTCTCAAAACGAGCTCAATTAGATGAAGCAGATACTCTTCTTGCAGTTGAAAATCAACAGTAAAAGAATTTCATTGACCTTACCTTATGCTTCAAAGTTTTGAACATTAAGCATGAATTTCATTTTAGAAAGCTAATGAAATTTTTTTTCAAGACATGAAGTCATTCGTTAATTAAGATAAAAAATTATACTCCCTTCTGTATCAACTCTTTCGGTGCGTTATTATATTTTTTTTAACAGTCGATGTATGACAGAAGAATGAGTAAATAATTTCTGAAATGGAGAGAAGAATTCGTCAATCAATTGTCTGCATATATAAAATTCGTATTGTTTTAATTTCAAATTTTGTTGTGATTTTCTTATTGTACTAAAATAATTAATATTTTCAATTATAATATCAATTTTTATTACTATCACTTATTAATATTTTCATATTCTATACTTTATTTCAATGGATAAGAATCTAAATATAATGAGTATAAATATTTTTTTTTTCACTCAAACTGCATAAATATGTATACTAAATACGAATAGCTTGGGTATCTTTCCTTCCCCCTAACTATATATACAATTGGTCAGTCTGTCTATCGATGGCCTCATCACAGATCAAATAGCATCTGATACTGTTCCTGTCCGTCACTATCTTTTTTCTGTGTTTCTTTTCCTGGCTTTAGAATTTAGTCTAGAAATCTCAGAGCTACTTTGGCTATTTTCTTCATTGCTCTTCTAACCAACTGCTTCGAGGAAATTATTGTACTCAGGGTATTTGAAACTCTTTTGGAGATAAATTCTCTGCACCAAGAAACTTGAAACACTTATATGGAAGTGTGGTGTTTGGTTTCAAAGACTCCAATCCTATGTATTCCATAACGATCTCTAGTTTCGACGTAGAAATTTTGAACAACATTTATATCTATTCCTCATAGCTTTCTTAAGCAATTAAGATATAAAAAAAACGCAGAAGTCCCCAGTTTTCTTAAAACTTCTTAAATTAAAGTTGTGTGTTCGATGAAATTTGAATTTATTTTGTCACTAGCTTTATATGCTGTTCATTTCTATTTCACATATAAGAATATAAGAAATCTTTCAGATATCTGAAAAAAATCTTACGAAGGTTACTACAGTAAAAAAAACATCTCTCAGATCTTAATACGAAGAAATATATATAGTTTTTGAACTTTTCCAATCAAAGTTAATGTTAATGTACACTTTTTTTTTCCATCAAAAGTGAATATAATAATGATCATGAAAAGTAAATCTATATTCTACTAGACTCCATGGATGTTTTTAATATACTTTGATATTTCAGCCCGAATATACTTTCAGAAGTTTAAATAATTAACAAAATAATGCTATTATCTTTCTATTTATTACAGATATATGAAAAGTTTTAATTCTCCAAAAAAAATGTTTAAGTTTACGTATTACAGAAAGGATGATTTAGATGATCAAATAGAATTATATAATTATTAAAAAAGGATGTATGCAATAAAAATATAAATAAAAAACAACTAAATAAAATATTTGATATAATGAATTTAATATAGTTAATAAGGAAATATTTGAACACAGCTGAATATAATATTTGACTGTGATATTAAACACAGGTTAACAATCATAATATAATTTCAAAATTCCTAAAAACGTACAACATTAATATTAATATCCCTAATCTAATAATAAAATAATTTGACCTCAATCTTCCTTTCATTCTCTTCTCCAAGTCCTGATTTTAGTCCAGTTTCGCAGTAGAAATTTTTGCTCCTATTTTCAATTTGGTCCTCTAACACCATTGATGACTATTGATGGTCTCTAATATTTATAGCAGGCAGTTTGTGTGCAGCCTCTGGGGTGCCAAGAACTACTGTCAAAAAACTTATGTGATAATTCATTGCATTGAGTGGAGAATGATGGCACTAGTGGTGGAAACAGCAATATATCGGAGACATATTTTTTAGTTAAATATATATGGTTCTAAAATGTACACGAATAAATTTACTCCATGCTTATACAAAATATATTTAATTAATTCAAGGTTATGGGTTTAATTGAAAACGTTTTATAATGTTCAATATTCTTAAGATTGATAATAATATTTGTGAATTTTGTCGAGTGAAATGGTCATCTAAATGATGGATACTGGATAGAGTAGATTCACTTACTAGTTTCAAAAGAACAAGAATATGTATAATTGAACAAGCATTAAACTCTCCATTATTCCGAAAAGCTGTCGTTTCATTACTGGACGTTTCGTACCCGGACGTTTCGTACACCCGGACATTTCGTTACCGGACGTTTCGTTACTAGGACGTTTCGTTACTAGGATGTTTTGTTACTAGGACGCTTCGTTACTAGGACGTTTCGTTACTAGGACGATTCGTTACCACATTTTTTCATTTTTCTTTGTTTCCAGACGATCGCTTTTTAAAATTTGAAATGAGTTATATGCTACAAATTGTACCAATCCCATACGTTATAAATATATATTTAAATATGTATTACATATCTCACCCAAAATCTATTTTTAAATTTTTTTATCCATAATCACTAGAAATTTTTTGATCATATTATAAAATAGTATATGGAAATTAAAGTAGTAAATTATATTGTCTTTTCTTTTATGATCGGAAATATTTATTACCTTCAAAAATTTTCGGAGGGTAATGTTTTTTAATTATGTTATGTTTACCCTAACATAAATTTTTTTTGGAAGTATCAAAACAAGATATTTTCCCAATGTACGCAGTAAAGCAATGTCTGAGTTCTCGAAAAATAATATAAAATTATTGTCATTTAACTTCTATATCGATTAGTATTCATTATATTTTCAATTCCAACTTTTCTAATCAAAGATATTAAGATATGATTGCTAATTTTAATACCTCTGATTATAATCAATATATAACCAGATACTTACAGACGAATAAAATGTATGTTGAACAATATAATTTGAAGAAGTATAAATTCTTAAATATGTGGGATTGGTATATTGTAGTCTGACACCCATAACAAATTAAAAAAATCTTTCCAGGTTTAGACAAAATGAAGAATTTGGTAACGAAACATCCTGATAACGAAACGTCCTAGTAACGAAACGTCCTAGTAACGAAACGTCCTAGTAACGAATCGTCCGGTAACTAAACGTCCGGTTACGAAATGTCTAGTAACGAAACGTGTGGTCACCCATTTGGACATTAATAGGAAGCTTTTTCTGCAAGCTCTACAGTGAAGTTAAATAAAAAGTGATGCAAAGCAGTTAAATACTCTGAAGAATATCAGCTTAGATGCAGTACTTATTACTGCATATAATGCATCTTATATTTATGTTAATTATAAATTGCTTGTGAGTAACTTTTTTTCAATTTAGTTACGATATACAATATTAATCAATTGATTATGCCAACGTTTTCAATAATAATTAAAATTTAAAAACTAAATACCAAATCACTCCCAATCACTTCTGATGAAGCAATGTATATTTATCAATAATATCAAGTTTCCAATCATGATACAATTCGCACTTTTAATTAATATTTATTTTGAAGATTTTTCACTGTTATAGCATTTCAAAAGGGTTTTGAATCTAATATCATACTAAAATGCATTTAATTAGATCAATTTAAATTAAAATAATATTCTCTATAGAAGAAAAAACAAACAATATTATCCACTGTATATTACATTTCATCCTTTTACATTTCTGTATATATTCAGTTAAATTCTGCCACTAGAAGAATATTTCCCAGACAGTCACAAATCTCTGTTAGTTATTGAGCTCTTTGAATGTTGAAGTTCATTATTTCCTTCGAAGAATATTAAATTAGAAGATATAAGACTCTCACTTAAAAAACTGGGAAGTCAAATGTTTTGGGGAAAGGATATATTTGAAGTCTAGATTGAATACTGAATATGTCTATTGGAATAAATGTACTTATATAAACTTGAATATGTATCTTATAATAATTATAGCATTCAGTGTCACTTAAGTATAAAATAATAAATTCTTGATAAAGTATCTACTAATAATTCTACTCAGTTAAATAATGATTAGCTACTCACCATCCAGTTACTCACAGTACTCGGAAAGTGGGAGTTAAGATGGTTTATGAAATAATCTAATTGATTAATATTGATGAATGTTACCACCCACTATTCGAGAACAGACAGCCTAATTGATTGTGCCAGTGGATACTAATAGTTTCTAGTTTTCAATTTATTCACATTAAATTTTGCATTCCATATTACCTCCAAAAAAATTAATAATGAAGAAATTCTACATAATCCTAATTAAGTCAACTATACAGTATACACTCTTAAATGAACTAATTTAGATAAACAGAGCATCGTTATATCTTAAAATTTTCTTACTATTCTCACCTGCTCATTCTCTACCCACTCTCACCTGCTCATTCTCTCCTCATTCTCTCCTGCTCGTTCTCTACCAACACTCACCTGTTCAGTCTCTCCCCACTCTCACCTGCTCATTCTCTACCCACTCTTACCTGCTCACTCTCTTACCATTCTCACCTGTTCAGTCTCTCCCCACTCTCTTCGGCTCATTCTCTCCCCACTCTCCCCTACTCATTCTCTACCCACTCTTACCTGCTCACTCTCTCCTCACTCTCATCTGTTCTTACAAACCAATTTGCCGTAACTAATAAATTCATAAATGACGTCAGTCAGTAGGGTCGGTCTGTTGGCGTAAGTTGTTGCCGAGATTAGTAGAGGTGACGTGACAGTAATTATCAATAATTGGCTTTGGTGACAACATCAATTCGACAGAGAAATTAAGGAAGTTGCCTGCTAATTACATACATATAACTGTAAATAAATGGTAACTTTTATTTTTTCTTATGAAAATATACGTAAGCTGTGAGGAATATTTAAAATACTGGTAAATAATGCTGCTGCTGATCGGTGATTATAATCAATGTTGAGAAACATTTTTCTATTCTCCATTTTGCAGTCTATACTATTTCGTAGGACATTCAACACGAAAATGTCTGAAATTATGATATTTGACAGAAATATAAGACCAATATATACTCTAATGACAAAAATAAACGATCAGAAGTTATATCTTAATTGGAGTTGGCGGTGCCCCTGGAAAGCGTGTTTCATCTTTTATAAAAACTGGAGATAAAAGTCTGGGCTAATTATACGTCAGCAATTACCTACCCCGAGGAAAGGAGAAGTTTTGCATGATATTTTAACAAATATTATAAACACGTGATTGTAACTTTAATAAAATGTTGTCACATTTATATGAATTATCTTCTTCTGACTCTAAAATACTTGAATAAGAAGGATAAGAAGGTCAAAAAATTATTTGATTAGCATAAATGATATTTACAATAAATAAAATATCAATTTATATATAGCAAACACATCAACTTCAATTGAAGATTTCTGACAACTGGATTATCATAAACTGCATTACTTTGAAAACTGATTTTTCATCAAGTTCATTTTCAAAATAACTGATTTTTCATTAGCTTAATTTTCTGGATAACTGAATTTTCACCAACGGCATTATCATCAACTGGATTTTTATAAACTGAATTATCATCAAATGGATAACTGTCCAGTACCCACATTATATTATTAACGTTTTCATTATATCATTTTTTCCTTTCATTTTAACAAATTTCCAAATATAATTAAGAGACTCCCTAAGAATATACTGCTTTACATTATTCATTAGTTTCACTGTAAAACGTACAAACCCCAATTTTCTAAATCCTTATCAAACAGGATTTTCACTTACGGATATTTCAATGCATAATGCTATCCAATTACATTTAGATGACTAATTTCAGATTGAATGAAAAGTCTTTCTTATATAATAACAGGCTTACAAAATTGCGGTAAAATAATTCAGTATGGCTATCATTGGAAGGTATTCATTTTCAACATCAAAGAGAATTAGTTGGTCACAGTATTGGGTCTATTGTTGATGAAAAAGATATATGAAAATTTATGTCGATTGTATATTTTTTGCAATATTTCTGCAAATTATTTATCTTAAAATAAATACAAGAAAGTAAATATTTCTAGTTCCATAATATTGATACAAATAAAGCCTTCAATCTAAAGCTTAATTATTTATAAAGAAGAAATTAATCAAATTGTCATTAAATTTTGTAAATTATAAGGAATTATAATCCTATGTTGATTTTGAAATATCAGTAAAAAAATTTCAATATATTTTCAGGTTTAAACCAATTTTTCTCGTCTAAGAATAATAGCAAGTTATTCTTTCATACCATTTTCCAATTTAATCGTTATTTATCCTATTTAATGACAAGAGATAATACCCATAATATCATAACTGTGTGAAGAATTTATAAAATTTCTAGATGAAAACATTCTTTATTCCCTACAGAACTAGCATCAAAAACTATGAACCATGTTACTCTGGAGGTCTCTGAATGTCCTACACTTTGACTTTTTTGTTTCTGTGACATGAATAAAATATAAAGGAAGATCTATTTTACAATGTAGATAGGAATATGAATGACTGGATTGACTATTGAAGAAGTATTCAATATCTAGAGCACACATGTTATATTACTAAAATAACAAAGAGAAATAGTGGCATAGTAGGAACACTTCATAATTTTAACTCAACAATAAGCAGTGACCTGAAATGGTTTGTGTAAATGTCGAGAAGGTATAAAGGAAAACGTTTCTTCTGAGTCTCTTAACTTGTGGACTTGAGGTCAAATTTATTTCTAACTTTCAGTGAGAAACTTCACCGCTCTAATCTAGAAGGGATTCTTAACTACCCTCCAATACTGCAGTCGAATAAAATGTATTTCACTCTGATATAGCTTAGGTAAGTATAATACATGTTACAGAGTAGGTCAAGATTAGCAGTTGGAAAAGTATAAATATATAATTAAAGAAATATTGACATTTTAGGAAGACTTTGGTCTTTTTGCTTATCGTCAATATGTGAATAGATATTATTTGAGAAATTACAGAAAAATAGATACTTTTTCTTTCATTAAAATGGTTTTGGAGGCAAGTCCGAGAAAAATGTTTGTATTGAAGCGTAAAATATACTATAAGGAAAAGAAGACCCATAAAGGAGAAATCATGGGGTGGGCCATAAAAGGTTGAGTGGAATTCCACTTAATTAATACCTTCATTTAAGTATTATATTAAAACCAATTTGAAGTATCATAATATAAAACTACACAAATTTTTTTTGTCAGTAATGATAAAAGATCCAGCACGTAACTATCTGATAGTGAAAGAATGTGCAACATTTACCATTATTCATAAATCACAGTATTCCTATTCCCTATCACTTTCAAATCTTACAAATATGACGTTGTAGTCCCTGACCATTTTTTAAAATATCCATAAGCATTAAAAAAATTGAATTGGTACTATAAAGAAAATTATATTGGTGACGTGAATGAAGTTAAATAATTGTTATCTTTTCTTTGACTATTCTTTATCAATTATTTGAGGTAATACACAGTGACCTGAAATAGTCTGTATAAAAGTCACGAAGGTATAAAGAGAAACATTGCTTCCGAGTCTCTTAACTGGTTGACTTAAGGTCACATTTATTCCTAAATTTCAGGGTGTTACTTCAGCGCTCTAATCTAGAAGGAATTCTTAAATATCTTCCAATACTGCAGTTGAACAAAATTGCACTTCACTCTAATATAGCACTGGTAAGTGTAAGCCATGTTACATGATTAGCAATCAGAAAAGTATTATCGCTGCAGGTTTGATTTCGATCCAAGATTAGAAGAACATCTATCTGTTATGATAAGTGAATGAAAATCGAGACGATGATGTCTGAAATTAAATTATTTGACGATAAATATTAAACTTATTACCGTAATGGACAATCCACATACGTCATATTTCAGTTCCAATCAGATCAGGATCAAATGGCCGAAAATGGGACGATCATGGTACGTCAACAAGTTATCCGTGATAATCGATTCACAGTTTCAATTAATCATAACTAAACTTTAATTTGATCAAAACGGTTATTAAACAATAACATATTTTTTAAATTTGTGAATTGTGAACATAATTTGTACTTTGGTAATACAAATCTCTCTATATTTATAATATGATGCAATTGCAACCAATGAGCCAAATATTTTAAACAGAGTCTCTTATTTTTTTGCTGTTCTGATTGGTCACTAAATAATAAAATGCAACGACGGGCATCAATTTTAATTGGCCATGTGACTGACGAAACGTAATATAATGCACACAGTGCTGTTTTTATTATTTTATATATTTATGCTTCAAAAATATATCCTCTTATTAAGATAGTAATTACTTTTTCAGACAGGCATAAACTAAAACAAGGAGAAAAAATATATATTATAGCGTTTTCATTGGGAATTTTGAAAAATGATATCAAATACATAAAATTGGGAATTTACTTGCGATATACCTCTAATCATTCTTACATGGGATTTAATGTCTGCTTCTTAACCAAAGACAATATCGCTGACGGTAACATAACATAGAATACAAGAGATTCAGAGAAGAAGTCAAAAAGAAAGTTGGCTCCATAATCAAAATCACTAACCACCAGTCGTTTACAATGCTTTTGGATGCAAAGTTTCACTTAATTAATACAATCACTTACAACCGATTACAGACGACATTCATGGATTTAGAAAAGCTACTTCATGAATAAAATCACCTACCATCATTCGGTGACAATACTCACTGATATCCAATAGGAATAAATCGCACTAAGAATGCTACAAATTCATGATTTCAATATATATATCATGATATTAAATGGTGGATAGTTTAAACTAATGAAATATACGCAAGTTAGTGTATTTTTTTCCAATTTATACTTTCCGTTAAACTATACATTAACTGTATTCAATAGCAGATAATAATGAGATATTCTCTTTTCTGCTATTGAATACAGTTATTTTGTATAGTTTAACGAAAAGTATAAATGGCAAGAACAATACACTAACGGGCGTATATTTCATTAGTTTAAACTATCCACCAATTAATAACATGATATACATTGAACTTCTATTCTTTTAAGAGGACTGTCTCCCTTAAATCTGAATAAAAAATCGTTTTTTTTTTCAGATTGCAAAAATGCATAACTTATCCAATACTTCGAAAAAAATAATTATCATAAATCAGATTATTATAACATAATAGAGAATATTAGGAGTAAAGTATCTTTCTCATACACTTTATAAGATTTACAGTATTCGGAGAGTGAGAGGGCCAATCATAAATTTCTATAAGTCATTTTGGTTTATGACCTTTGTTAACACCCACTTTTCGAGTACTATGAGTGTCCGGTAATTTAGTGCACCATAGATAATCGTCGAAAATAAGACAACGTTAGAGTGTAAAAGCAGAAATATATTGGAATTCCGTATACAATGAAAATTGAAAACAATGGTACTTATTTCAATATATTCGAATTCATCATGCATATGAATCATTAACAATAGAACTTGCAAAACTGAGAAAAAAAATGGAATTCAAACCAAATCCATACTTATTAATTATGTTCCCTATCAATTAATCATATATAGGGACTAGGTTAAACCCACCTATATATTCTACGATATTTCTTAATATCTGTCATATTTTACAGTCATCGTCATTGGATGTTAACTGCAGAATGATATGGTGGTACGAAATTTTAATTATGAAACTCACTGGTGATATTATTTAAAATATAAATTCACAGTATAATTCAGTGAATGATTAATGAGTTTGGAAATTTGAATTTTGGAGGAACATAGTAAGTCAAATTAAAAAAAAAAGGCTTCAATAATAAACAGAAAACGTGTTAGTCTACGGTTTATTTGAAGAGATAAAGTTATGGTGGGGTCAAAGAATGACACATTCATCATCTTTATTTTTGCCACGATTTCTGCATAACATTTGGGAATAATAAAATTAAGTCAAAATGAATACTATATATTAATACACTAAATTAACAAAACCCATCAATTTAAAAAATAATCCTCTTGCTAGCCCCAAATGACGACACTTGAAGTAGGGAAGTAATAACCAGAAAGTCAGACTGTTTCATTGAGCATTTAATGCTGATATGATTAACAGTTAATTTAGTCTTCATATCAATTTCAAGTAATTAAAGACAAACAAAATTAATATATAATATATTTAACTATAAATTGATTACATAATATAGCATAAATAATAATATAAAAAAATAATGAAATCTAAGCTGAAAAACTGTGGTACAAACATCCAAAAAAAAAAAGTCAACTTTTGACTGCTATATATCCATTTTCAGACAGAAAGTTCAAAGTTTTCACGCCACTCACTTTAGTTTTCACATTGGAAAACAATATTGGTATATTGGAGATGCTTTTAAGTATTGAAATTTATGTGATAGGCTCTGAAAAGTATGTAAAGAGTACTGAGTCCTCCAAGAAAATACACTAGAAATAGTGCATGTAAAAAGTATACTATACCTAATATCGTAAAACGAAATTAGGTAAATTTAGAGTCTCAATAATTCTTACATTCTTTTGGCGTCTAATCATATATTATAAACTGTGTGAATATTTCACAGTATAACAGTGAATCTTCCCAAAAACTCTTCATCTTAATTGAGTCAAGGAGACTTTTAATACCAATAAAATACCATTTCGAAAGATAGCACAGAGATATAAATTGAATTGAGTCCCCCTAAATCAAATGTATTTAACATTTAAAATCAAAACTGTGAAGGAATATGAAATAATTAATCATTAGAAAGTGGTTTTGGTGTAAATGTTCTTGAAAAAGAGTTGACAAATCTGTCTAACTTTTTCTTCCAGACAAAAAAAATACCTACTCTTTTCATACATGTAAAATAATAAACCGACCAGTTTATACAATATATGTCTTTGAATATCTCCCTAGAGGATTGATATCGCTGCATTATTTTCCCTTTCAATTGCTTATATCTTTTCATGAATTAATTGGCAGTTTGCAAGATCTTTCTGTAGGAAAATGGAGTTCAGATACTCTTTTTATTAAACAATTCTGCTATTTTCATTAAATAGTCAATTTTATATAGATAAAAACCGTACTGAAAATTTCAATAGGTTATTATTTTAAAAGAACATAAAATAGTGATATATATTAAACTTTTCATAATTTTTTTAATAATAACTTGTATTGATTGAATAATTACAAATTCTAATTTTTTAATTGGAATTTGTTTAAATTTTAATTTTCTAGTAACTTGCCGCCGCTTTACTCTATATTAGACATTAAATATTTTAATTTAACTTTTTATCATGAAATATTTTAATTTTTTTTCTTATATGATCGAAAATGGATAAAAAAAACATTCATGAATACGTAACACACACAAGCACTACTTCGATGATACATACACTGAATGAAATCAAGATGAAGAAAAAAAAACTGATAATTAGAACCGCTGTAGAAAATCTTGGAGGCTGAAGAGCAGTAATCTTGTTTCCATTTCTAGACGAATGCGTAATAAATGAGAAAAAAAACTTAATGGCCCTTAAATTTCTGAAGATGAGGAAACTGAGTTCAATTATTAATGTGAGAAAAGGCACGTTTTTTTAAAGACAAGTTAATGCTGAATCAAAAAAGAATGCGAAGATTTCTATTTAAGAAAGAAAGACAACCAAATTTTTGGATGATAGTATTTTCCGAACTATACGAATCACTTTCTGTTGCTGTATTGCATCTTGAAGATAATCTGTTTCTCCATTAGTTGATAAATTCATTTTTATTTGTGACTTCGAACCATTGGTGTGATATCAATTACAATAAAGTTGGTCAAAAATAAAATCCCACAGAATATTTGTTCATAAAATAGAACAAATCACTTTTCAATATTCCTCTCAAACAACAATAAAATGCATGAACCTAAAAATAAAATTTATACCGTTAACAAATTTAAAAACCGATGATTCCATTATTAGTTTTAATCACCAAGTCCTTCCGTGTACCCTTCATTTCTCTCGGTTCAAATCTCTTCTCTTTTTCTCCTTGCCCTTACATACCTGCTGATAATCTTTCGATTTTTTTCCTTAGTTCTTCAAAATCTTCATTCATTTTGCTCTTTAATTCACGAATATTTTGTGGAGCTCTAATAAAAAAAATTCTTCTTCATGTAACCCCAAAAGAAAGAATTAATATGGGGTTAAATCTGGGGGCCACTCATTATCTTGTACATTTTCTTTCAATCGCTAATGGAACACCTCACTGAGTGATCACGAACAGTAATGCAGTGATGGGTAGGAGTTCCATCTTGGGCCACAATAGTCGGTTGAATATTTCACGAAATTTCTCTCTTAGATGTGGAACGATAAAATAATTAAGCTTATCTATATATTTTTATCCGTTCAGATTTCCCATCCAAAAAGTAGGTCCAATTATAACACAGTTTAAATGCCCAATTATAACACATCCACCACACTGGTGGATTCTCTTTGCGCATGTTTATTTCATAATTGAATGACGGACAGATTTTGTGTTTGGAACTAATAATGGAATAATATGTTATTAAAATTGCTCATGGTATAAATTTGATTTTTATGTTCATACATTTTATTGTTTTTTGAAAGGGATACTGAAAATAGATTTCTTCTATTTTATAAACTATTTTTCTGCGTGTTATATTTTTGACCAACTTTTTTGTTATTGGTGTCACAATATTTTTCGATGCTAAAAATTTTAAATTAATTTATGAATCAATAGAGAAAAAGATTATCTTGAAAATGCAATAAAGCATTACATATTAGCTCGTATAGTTCGGAAAATATCATCATCCAAAACCCGGTTGCCTTTTTTTAAATCACCTTGTATAACAATCATTTGATGTCTTCTAATCAGTCTTTTACCATTCAAACAAATATATTAAAAAAAAGCTTCACAATGGAATTTGATGAAAATTAATGAATTTTTTCATAAAATTAAATGAATATTACGGAAATTTAAGGAAATGTAATGTAATTTCATGAAATATGATAAAATTTGTTGAAATTTGATGAAAGTTGACGACATATGACGAAATTGAGTTGAAATGATGAAATTCATTCAATTGATATTTGAATTTAATAGATTCCCATGAAAGATAAAGAATTTTGTAACTCTAGTATACCAACTTAATCTCTCCGACCATTACTAACTTTCTTGGTACTCTGGTCTCTCTCAATCCAAATTGGAGTGACATTCTCAATCCAGATTGGCTTTTTTCTTTATTGCTCTCAACTTTAGCGAATTGTCTGAGGTATTATTTGGTCTCACTGTTCGGAAAAGTTTGTTTTATTCTTTATTGACCAAAGGAAAGAAGATTTGAAACTCTCCTCATGTTTCGCACTATAACAATAATCTTTATTCAGAAAAAATAAAAAATATAAACATACATTTACAAAGTATTCAAATTGTTAATGAAATATCTGATTCCCGTCCAGGTACTCGATTCGAGTATTATTGGGCAATTAAAAACAAAATACAATATAGAAAAAAGACAAAATACATACGTAGCTTAGGGCAACTACTCAAATGCACCACAAACATATCGTAGCTCAAGATTTTTGAATTATTACGAAAATTGAACGTAGATTAATTAGCATATATGCGCGGTGGTCGAGCAGTCACCCTAGTTTAATTAAAAGTAATGAATAAATAATTAGCCTACCTATACGAAATTAGATACAAACAGAAATCTATCAGAACAGTGGTATTGGGAGGGTTCTTGTAAAGTTTTATATTTTAAAAAAGGTCTGTCTGATGATGGTTTTCATATTCATATGCAACACAATCTAATTGATTTGTGTATTTTATTCAGTTTTTGACCTTTATTTCAAACATATAATTGCGATTTATGTTTATAAAAACGATTTAACCAAGAAAAAATATTTTGTCCACTACTGAACAGTAAAGAATTATATGTACAGAACACTATAAATAATATGCAAGATATAATTATTCACTTATTTATTCATAGTAATACCTACCTCCACAACAAAGCACAGTATTTAACAATTTACCAAGGTGTGTCAATTTTTTTTTTTCGATGAAGTGTTCATGTCACTGCCAAATGATGCAATATATTTTTATACATCGAAATATACGCTGTATAAACATTCATATAATCTGTAAATTAGTATGTATAACATCTTATAATAACCATAATTATCTCATATCACCATCCCATTACAGACTTTTTTCTTCTCTAGCCTTGATCTGCTTCATCAGATAATACGGATTAGGAGATTTAGATCTAATTTCATGCCAATAGATCAAGAATCATCAGAAATATGTCTACCGATAATAAAAGATACGGAAGATGATGTACATAAATACACATCTATGTATATATGTTTATTGTTTAATTATTGTTCTAATCTTGTTTGTTCATTATATGAAGGGCCACAAGCCAAAGTCTCTTAACCGCAAAAATCGGGTTGCTCAAGGTAAAGTCTCTTAAGCGCTTAGCACCAGTGAAAACGGTTACAATCTTGATGTGCTAAGCGCTTAACACTCACGTAAAACGGTTGAAGTTAGCGGCAAACAAGAGTCTCTTAACCGCATCTCATTGCATAAAAAACGGAGCGAGGGTAGACTCAAGTATTAACCTTGTTCTTATTAGGTTCATTATTAGACTCTTCTATTTATATGGAATGTAATATGTTTCCAATTTTTATAATATAATAGCGGTAGATATATTGTACTATAAAAACAATAATTTTTAGAGGCCTGCAATAATTACTTCAAATCACTTAGGTGATGAAGAATAATATAAATCACGTAATTTAAGTTGACATGATGTAGTAAATTATAGTAGATCATTTTAATTTCGATTTCACGAAAGCTGTATCTTTAAGCTGCTAATTAATTTATAAGCACTTCTTAACATCTGTATTTGACTAAACTTTAAATTACATTTTCATTCTCTGTTGCTCAATATGCAAGTCTTTAATTATCTTGTTTTTAATAAAGTAATATATTTAAATAATTGTTAACATTGCATTATACTCTCAATCACCCAATATCAGAAGAGGTTAGTTGAATTAAATGTTTAGTAGAATGATGGTAGTGAACATAAATAGATTTTTTAATCTATAGTAGTCGGTTCCAATCTAGTCATTTGCTTTAGTAATTTACAAATAACTTCAAAACAATAACACTCACAAATTATCTGTACTGCACAGCAAAAAAACTGTATT